>VZTM01032144.1:311013-391238 GCA_013400555.1 Jacana jacana
GGGGTGACCTGCTGGGGAGCAGCTCTGAGGAAAAAGACCTGGGAGTCCTGGTAGGGAGGATGCCCATGAGCCAGCAATGTGGCCAAGAAGGCCAATGGCATTGTGGGATGCATCAAGAAGTTTGTGACCAGTAGGTGGAGGGAGGTCATCCTCCCCCTCTGCTCTGCCCTGGGGAGGCCCCATGTGGAGCACTGGGACCAGCTGTGGGCTCCTCAGCTCCAGGACAGGGAACTGCTGGGGAGGCTACAGCAGACGGCTACAAAGATGATGAGGGGACAGGAACATCTCTCTTAGGAGGACAGGCTGAAGGACTTGGGTCTTTTTTAGTCTGGAGAAGAGAAGGGGGGATCTGATCAACACCTCTAAATACTTCAAGGGTGGGTGTCAGGAGGAAGGGGCCAGTCTTTTTTCAGTGGTGCTCAGTGACAGGAGGAGAGGGAATGGGCATGAACTTGACCATAAGAAGTCCCATCTAAACATGAGGCAGAAATTCTTCACTTTGAGGGTGGCAGAGGCTGCCCAGAGAGGTGTTGGAGTCTCCTTCTCTGGAGACATTCCAAAGCCTCCAGATGTGTTCCTTTGCAGGCTGCTCTGGGTAGACCTGCTCTGGCAGGAGGTTTGGACTGGATGATGTCCAGAGGTCCCTTCCAACCCCACAGAGTTCTGTGATTCTGTGAAAGTAACCCAAAATATGTTAAACTGTAAAAATGACTGTGCCCCTCTCAAGGCTTAAATACGGATTTTGATAACAATCATAAAGGGCAGTAATGGAGTTCTCTTAAATGAAAAAGGAACAGATATTGAATGTTCTCTCTGGTTTCTTTGGAAACACATTTAGGAGCTCTCAAGTTATATGAAGAAATAGGGTAAGCAATTAGTACTGAAGCCAAATTGCAACTTTCAGCCTGAATAGTCCTTCACGCAAACAGACCTGCTGAACCCCCTGGTTTTATTCAAGTAATGAAGTGCTTCTCAGTGTAATTAGGGATTGCCAGCATTGGACCCTGAATGTATAACAGCTTTCATCATGTAGGATCTGAAAGCACAATGCAGGCTACAAATCAAGTTCCCTGCACTTTCTCCTTTCAAACCAAAATCAGACACCTTTTCTGCTATTCTAGGCCCAGTCTCCCATTTAGAAAACCTAATTTTTCTGTGGACCCAAGCAGCAACTGCTGTACTGGTAGGAGGTAATATCGTAATACCAAGGAAGATATGTTCAACAGTTTGTTTTTGTATCCTCCTCTCAGTTTACTCAGAGCTGTGGTGAAGGTTATCCTGTGAGCTCTTGCTGTGGAGGCTGTCTCCTGTTGGCCTCTGACAGCCCACAGCCTGTTTTGCAGAGCCAGCTGACAGCCTGAAAACTACAACTCTGATCACAAATGTTAAGGCTGGCAGTAACATACTTTTTCATGGACAAGGTCTGTTTTTCTTTCCAATGTGATCCCAGGCCACGATGCTACCCCAATTTGTCATTGTGGACCTCCTTGGTTATCTTGATGACAAATAAACTGCAGGTGCTTTGAAGGGCCACCTGCTATGTCAAGTGGGATTGATGTAAACATCTGAAGTACTTGCAAGTTTTATCCTTTTGTTAAATCTAATGTTACCTATGTGGCTGAATGTGCTATTGCACTGTGTGAGCTGAGAATCAACAGACCTCAATAGCATATATGAGAAATGATGCACAAAGCCTTTGAGTTTATATACTCCTTTTTGGGCCAAATAGTTGACTGAGGCGGATTATTGTGAGTTTTAACTTCTGCAGCTGTTTCTCTGTGTTCATAAAAATTCAAGGTTCAGTCTCATGTTACACCAGGGTAAACCAGATGTCCTTCATGTTTCAGGTACTGCCCGCTGAAAATTACTCAGTTCACAGCAGCAAAAGCATCAGTGCAACCAGGATGAATTTGTCTTTTGGTGAGGCTCCTTGTCTCTCTGAATAACTGGTCCAAAACTCCTCTGAACAGAAAATCTAATGATACCAGTTCCTTTCAGTATTGCCAGTTGTTGTTTTTTTGCAGTTTAATCATATATCTGCTGGAGCTACATTTAAGATGAAATACATCTGTTATCACACTCTGTTTCTGCCAGCCTGGAGGCAAAAACTGTTTGGGTTGGATACCTGTCCTGCCTCCTTCTTCCTGCAAAATAGATGGGTGCTGGGCAGAACTCTGTCCTTCCTCCGGGGAACAAAAAGGGGTTGTGAGACAGGAGAGGGGGACAGAGGAAAGGAAACTAGTCTTACCAATGACAAAATACCTTTGTCCCCCTTTTAACAACAGGTTGTTCTGCTGTGTGTTCCTCTCAGCAACAAAACCATGAGGGTCTGCAAGAAAACTAAGTCTTTTAGCTGTAGAAGGGACAGTGGCTGGAGGAGAACAGAAGCACAAAGGCGGTACCAGCAAAAGGTGGAAGGTAATTATTCAAGTGGGAGCTTTGGGGACAGCTAGCAGTATTGTATCATCAGACAGCACCACATGCCAAACCATAATCTTTACTTTGTTCCAGTGAGAGTTTCTGTGAGCCTGGAAACGCTGCTAACAGACTGTCAAACTAGAGTGGAAACTAGGAGGGAAATTTAAATGTCAAAGGGTAGGATACAGCTATTTTTAAGATGCTTGTTAGTTTTTGAGGCAGAGCAGCCAGGTGGGAGCAGCCAGGGGACATCACCTACAGGTTGTGTGAAGGCTCCGGTGCTGCCCTGCCACTGGGGAAAGCCAGTGTGGCCCAAGGCTCTCCTCTATCAGCTTGTGCTAACTAGGAAGTGACCAGCACAATCCATAAAGGGAGCACTTCAGGCCATTTTTTTCATCCTGAAGTGCAAGTGCAGGGTTTGTTTGAAGGACATATTATTATCAGTACTTTACCTTCAAGAGCATACAGTCCTTCGGGAGGCACCCCCTTCCTTCCTGTGCCGAGGGGACCCAGCTCTTTCATGAGGTTAATCTTCCCCTCCACTTATTCAACTGCTTGTACCCAGCCACATTTGCTTTGTTACCAGCTTGAATTGATGAACAGCCACATAAAATCACCCCAGCTCACTCATGTGCTCCCAACCCCCCACCTCAGGCTCCATTGATTGGGGGTGAGGAGAAGGGGGAAGGAAAAGCGGGTGGTTCTGAAGAAGCAGCTGGGTTAAATGATGGTTTTGCTTAACCCCTTGGCTCAGATTTGTTGTTTCTGTGTGAATGATGGAGACAGCTCTTCTCTAGTGCCTGCACCTGTGCTTCCTTGAAGCTGTGGAAGAGCACAGGGGAGAGCGTGTGGTTTTGAGAGACTGAGAGAATAATTCCTTTGCTAATACGTGATGAACAGCAGGGGCTTATGGAAGTACCTTACGGAAGGTAAGAGGAGATGTAGGGTTAAACCCCGTTGCAGTTGGCTGGCAGGGGTTGTGAATTCAGGTCTCCCGTTTGCTTTGCAGGCTCGTACTGTTCCCTTGCAATTCACTGAGGGACATTTGTTGAGGGGTTGGACCAGGTCCAGAGAAGGGTAGTGGAGCTGGTGAGGGGTCCAGAGAGTAAGCCTTATGAGGAGTGGTTGAGGGAGCTGGGGGTGTTCAGCCTGGAGAAAAGGAGGCTGAGGGGAGACCTTCTCACTCTCTACAACTCCCCGAAAGGAGCGGGGGGTCAGTTTCTTCTCCCAAGGAACAGGCGATGGGAGAAGAGGAAACTGCCTCAAGTTGTGCCAAGGGAGCTTCAGATTGGATATTAGGAACAATTTTTACATGGAACAGGTTCTTAAGCCTTGGAATAGGCAGCCTAGGGAAGGGATTGAGGCACCATTCCTGGAGGCATTCAAAAGCTGAGTTGACATGGTGCTTAGAGACATGGTTTAGTGATGGTTATTAATCAGAGTTAAGTTGATGGTTGGACTGGATGATCTTAAAGGTCCCTTCCAACCCAGAAAATTCTGTGATTCTATGGGTTAGTGGTGTTTTTGGCAGTGGGTTGATGGTTGGATTCAATGATCTGAAAGGTCCCTTCTGACCTTGACATTTCTATGATTGTTATAACTGCACTGGAAGTCTGGTAACAGACAGCTTGAGGCTGTACATTTCTTAAGCTGTTCCAACTCAGTTGACAGCTGTGGCTCCTACACTAATTAGGTCAGGCCATTAGTGTAAGCAAATAAAATTTCAGGTGATCTTTGTTAATTCCCAACTGAGGGCGTTGCTGTTTGGCTGTAATAGTGTTTATGAGGCCAACTTGCATGGGAGAGAAGTTGCACTTTGGGCTGGTTGCAGCCAGGATTTGTTTGGAGTTAAATAAACATTCAAAGATCTTCAGCCCAATATTTCTGTTGAAAAGAAACAGAGTGACAGCACTGGATTTAATTGGTTGAAAGGAGGAGATGCAGAGGATATATGCTCCCCTTGTGCAGAGCTAAGGGGGGTTGGAACTTGATAATCTTTAAGGTCCTTTCTAAATCTAACCAATCTATCATTCTCTATGATACAAAATTATCCTCTTATCTCAGTGTAATAATAAACTAGTAATTCCCATTAGTTTATACCCATCTTCATATGTAATTCATGTACACTTGAAGATGTTTAGAATCTGTGGAATAATTTCCAATAAGGAAGGCAGAAACATGGCACAGTAATACTGGCTGGGACAAGGCACTAGGGGAAATTGGTCTGAATTGATTTTTGAAGCAGATTAATTAGACTACTGTGTTTTTTTCAGAATTAAGCTTTAATTTCATGTGGCTTATTTTGTGATACAAATATTTTGCTTGGTTTGAGGTTTTTTTTCCCCTAAGCTTTGTCTGTGGCTTAGTCTTTCAAGGTTGGCTGGTATGAAGTAGATGACCTTAAAAAGGTTTCTTCTGAGATCTGTAAAAATGCTTATGTTCTGAGCTCAGGTGCTTTTTGGAGAAGCAGAAAATGGATCCTTAAGGACTGCTTCACATATGTAAGAGTATATTTTAAGCCCACTAAGTAAGCAGTATTAATATAAGATTCAAATATGCACTGTAAATAGTACCTAAGCCCTCAGAGTCTTTGTCAGGTGGTTTCTCCTTGCTGTTCCCAGGGGTGGGCACCCTACCACAGTCCCAGAGTGATAGAAAAGGTAAGCCAGTTTCACCCCAGTATGTCCCAAAACTATCCAAAGGATGCAGACCAAGAACTTGGCTAAGAGATTCAGTTTAGTGTGAGGTTACCAGCTGGTTGCTGAGCTTGGCAGTGTCACCTGTGTTGTCTTCAGAGACTGAAGTCACTTAAAGGATGCTCTGAGCAGAAGACTGAATAACCTGGACTTGAGGCTGTTTGAGAAAAAAAACTGCTTTCAAGTTTCAGGCTGGATCGGAGCTGTTTATGAAAGCTGGGATGTTGTTAGACTTAAAGTAGGGTCCTGTGTTGACTTTGAGAAGTTGTGGCACATCCAACCTCAGACTTGTGAATGCACATTGCAATACAAAATTACTGTGCACCTGAATTCTGGCTGTAACCACCCCCAGGTCCAGCCTCTGTCCCATGCCAACCTCTCTCCTTGGGGTAGGTGGCACTTGCCCCAGGCAGCAGAACCGTGTGGGGAAAGTGGCTTGTCCCTGATACTGTAGGCTTTGTGGTACCAAAGTGCTCTGCTCAGTAATAGGGGTAGTTTTTACTTAATTTATGGGAGACTTCTAGGGACCATTACTTTGGAGGACATAGATATCAACTTGGGAATCATTTCCATTTTTACTCATGAACAAGCCACTTTGTCTTTTGATCTGCTCTTCTGACCTCCTCTTTCTTTTTTTTTTTTGACAGCCTAAACAAGTCCCAGCAGAACTGGTGAAACTACCTCTGGAGCAGTAAATTGAAGTACTGTAAAGGTAAGATCTCATCGATAAGTAGACGTGAATGGCTTTGTGAGTGTCTGCAGTGTACAGACCTGTCATTACCTTATGCTCTGATAACACTGGAAACATTGTGAGTGGCAGATTTTGATATGTCTGTTTGTAAAAGCAAGTGTCAAACAGGAATAGAGTTCTCTAAAAGGATGACTTGCTAAGTCTGCCCATGTGCTGTGCTACAAGAATACTTTCTGTGGCTTATGATAAGAAGTTGATTATAGAGCACAGAGCTCTGTGGTGTGATGGCTTTTCTGAGTACCTTCTAGCATTAAGTAACTGTCTGTGTGGTTGCCTGGAACAGATTGACTCAAATGATTCCTTCTCTTCGTATACTGGAGTACCAGGGGAGGTCCTGAGTTAAGGGCTTTTGAGTGTACAGGAAAAATATCCTGCTTTGGCAGGAGGAAATGTTGATTAAATGCTTAGAAAAGGTCATGTGGAGTCTTCCTTGGTTATGGTTGGGCTACTGACTCAAGCCAGACCTCGCAATGACATATGGGTGGAATTTTCTTCTAATGTGGAAGATCTTTTAGCACGTGAGGAGGTGTTTCCATGTGTTTGGGGCTTTGATTTGCTTTTTTTCAGATCTTCAGTTCTTCATGAGTTAGCCTGTGGGGATTTGTTTATAGGAAATGGAGATGCTTCCTAAGACCAGTCTTGGGTAGGGAGTATCATTTTGAGGTCCCAGAAGTGGATCTCCAGTTGGTCATTCTTGTGAGATGGGTGATGGTAGAGTAGTTTCTGTTGCCTGGCTGTTGCCAGGATTTGAGACTCCCTGGTGGAACGTTCACCAGGTCAGAAAGCAACTTCCTACAACATTGATTAAAGAAAAATTATAAAGGGGTGTGTGTGTGTAAGTTGTTCTCTGTTTGTTTATGGAGTGAAATACTATGAAAAAGAAACAAGATACTGAGTGTTCTCACTTGATCCTTTGCTCACTGTTTGTGCTTTCCTAACACCCCCTTCCTCCTCATTTTATTTCTTGATTTTGGTGAAAAAATGTTCAGATCTTCAGTCTCTAATTCTTTGATTACACATGGAAATGATTAATAAAGAGTCTGGTTAGACTTACTTGCTTGTGTTTTACTCTTTGAGCTCTTGGATGTCACCGTTGCTGTAGTTCTTCAGAGTAGCTTCTTGTTTATATCTGCATTTCTGAAGGTCAGTTTATTTGTCTCCCTGTGCTTTTGCAACAGTGTTTTAGGGTAACAAGGAACTGTCAGTCTGGGAGCTGGTGTCACTACATAATGGTAAAACAATTTACCTCTCTAGTCTAGTTAGTGACCAACCAGCATTCATGGGAGGAGCAGGTTGCAGTGGTGATGATAGTTCTAGCTGAAGACCAATAAAGTACATGGGGAAGTAATTTAACAATGAAGTAATTTTATGACAGAGTGTTCTAGCATGACATTAATAAACAGCATGGGCTTGCCATACAGTAGGAGAAAAATGATTGATGTGTAATGCTGTTACGTATTACAAGGTTAATGATATGTCAAAATATTGCTTTCTGGCAGGAAAAACCACAAAGATCTCCTATAGTTCATTGTGTATGTAAAAAGATAATGTTCACAGCAGAAAACTCTATGAGGCAATAAACAGTTTTTCTAAGGCATTAAATGAGGAAGTGGAGTTATGAACTCTCTGCCTATGAATAGGAATCCTGCTGGAGGAGAAGCAGTCTTGAACGTAACCAAAATACTTCTCTTTTTTCAAGTGTGTCTGAAAGTTCAGAGCTGCTGATGCCTTGGATTTTTTTTTATTGAAAATATTTAAGGTGGTATGTTTTTAGGGAAGAAATAGTTGATGGCAATTAATTGAGGGAGAAAGAGGTGAAGTGAGTAGAAGACACCATGATTGAACACATCTTGCTGTCTCCCTGGAGCACAAAGCTTGCAACTCAGGTATCTGTACACTTATAAAACTTGTGTCCCTCTTATGAAAAAGAGTACAAATAGAATTGTTAAATGCTGCATGTAGCCCTAATAAATTTGGGGATGTAAATTTTTATGTGCATACAATTTTCTAGACAAGGTCTTAGACTGTAAATTCTTTCTGATTACATCTGCTTGTGTCTATAACACCAGAAATTACAGTTCTCTGTATGCAGTGAAGGTTGTCAGGCTGTGTTACATTATGCTTATTGATAGCACTGTGGGCACATTTAATATCATTACCCAGTTTATGGTAATAACACCTGCCTGTATAAACTTAATGTAGATCCTGTTTTATAGAAGTGACACACACTTTCCCTCTTTATTTCTGTTTCCTCTCAGACATAGATGCTTTCCTGTCTTATTATACTTATTCCTGTCTTATACCAGGTGCTGTTTCCTGGTCCTGGTGTCAGTGCAGCACTGGCTGCATTCCTTCATGTTTGCCTTCTCTCCTGATACTTGCAAGTTCACAAAGTCTTTATTGCTGGCTGCGTTTGGCTTGGTTTCAAGAAGTAAGCCCGTACTGCTCTCCAGGCCTCTGCTTAAGGAATAGATAGATGTAAGGCCTGCCCTGGTTTTTCTTTTGCTTCTTGCCTTTGCTGACATGCTTTACATCTAAAACAATGCCCTGACTGGAGTTAAGGTGTTTCAGCCTTTCAATTCCAGCCTTTTTGGTTTTTTTCCTTCTTTATTTAGTTTGAGGGGCTTCTGAAGTGTCAACAAAAAAACCCTCCTATTTTTAAAAGCCTTTTTCTGATGTAACATTTCTTTTCCCCACTTTTCCAACATTTCTGCTTCATTGCCTCCATCCCTTCCACGAATATGACACCTTTCTGATTTAATCTCCCAGTCTTTGTCTTACGTCTCGGGGGTGCCAGTTACATTACACTTCTCCCTTTGCACATGCGCTTCTAATTCCCTGCAATGTCACATTCCAACTCCAAGTGTTGCTGCGGATCCTGAGTGTGGTTCAGTCCTTCCTTGCCCACTGCACAAGAGGGGGAAGGAGTAAGGAGCAGCCTATTCACCCCTCCCTCTGTTACCAGTGTGGGACACTTCTTGCTGAACTGAAGGGGGCCGTATCACTAATATTCCTTTGCTGGGGAAAACAGTCTTCCTGCTAGGAGTCTTTAATAATGGGATCACACATGCTGCAAAAATGTATTTTTAGGTGGAAAACTATAGTCCTAAGTTGAAGGTTGTGTTCTTTCAATGCTGACTTCTGCCATTAAAGTATGAAGTTCTACTGTTTGCACCAGTTAGCTCCTACAAAATTACTGGCTGCTCCTTATGGCTGTTACTGTAAGTTGCTTTTTGATAATGGGAAAGAGAGTGCAAGAACTGAGGCTGCCTCTCCTGCTCGTGTTCTTTGTCCCACGTGTAGCAGAGCTGGCAAACCAGGTTCTTAAAGATTTGTTTCCCAGAGCTGGGATCACCGGTACATAAGAGTGTACTGTGAGTGGTACATAATAAAGTCTGCAGCACGCGTTCATCCCTCGTGAAAATAATCTCTCTTCTTCTGTCTGGCCATGTGTTTTCAGGACTTTTGCAGAACAACCAGTCTCAAATAAGTTTTGTAGAGTAGTAACAAATGCCACAGGTTGTAGGGTGTTGTAGGGTGGAGCAAACAGACTTTTGTGGTTGCCAAAGCCTTGTTTGCCTAAGAAAACAAGCCTAAAATCAAATGCCTCCCAGTGTGGGAGGACATATGAAAAATATTTGTGTAACAAATCTACAGTCCCCTAATTGTGGCATTTTCAATGTCTCTTGAAACCATTTAAAAGCTGTCTGTAACCACCAGTGCTGTGGCTGTGGCATACCAGCTGGTAACACTGATCTGGCTGATGTTGAGATCTGTTTTCCTTTGCACAGCAGGATTACCTGTCCTTGACAGCCTCAAGAATGAGCCTGACTCTAGAAACCTCTCTTGACTTCTGAGTTTAGGTGATGTCTGTGGAGAGCAGAGGCCTAATACACATCACAGGTACAGTCGGTGTGACTGCTGATGTCTTGAATTCCAGCTTTCTTGAGGTCACTCCAGTCTCTGTGAACTAGAAATTGAGGACAGTAGTTCGGAGGTAGAGGACCTGGCCACAAAGATCACAAAACATTTTGGGTAGTTACTAGGGAGCTGCTCAGTGTGTTCTACATGAGTAATAGCACATTAATAATATACATTGCACATTAATAGTGCACATTTCTGTAGCTTACAGTACAGGTGAATATGGCAGCTACCCCAGTTTTCTTCAGAGTAATGAGGTATTAAGAGCCTTCCAAGAAATGCTGTCTGTCTCATTGAAGCTGATGGCAGTGTTGGATGTACCTTATAGGATGTACATATTTTCTTACATAATTGGCATTCTCTCTCTTTGTCCTTCAGCAGTTGATTCCTTTCAATTTTGGGACTGCCTGTTGGGCTTGGGAGGGTTCCCAGGTGTTACTGGTTATGAGGCAGCATATTAGGTTTTGAGAGTGGATCTTTTTTACTGCAGTAATAAATCTTAAGAGATAGCAAATGGCTGATTTATATGCAACCATATTAAAGTTTGTAAATAACATAATTGCTGGCATGCCTGTCTTTTTTGATCATGTACAGTGTTCAGTTTGGGTAATGACAGACTTATCTCTGTACTTGAAAGCCAATGCCATGTTGCATTTACAGCTTAAAACAAATAAGCAGAATTCTTTTGTGCTTCAGCGAGTGAGTGTAATTACTGGCAGATGTGAGTTTTAGATTAGCATTCCCAAATTGCTCACTGTTTACGGGGTTTCCCTGAAACCACACAGCAGCACAAACCTCTTGGTTTGACCACAGGAGGCTGAAGGCTGCACCGCTGTGATATGGATGGGCAGTGGAGGCAAGAGTTCTCCTCGCTGGAAAAGCCTATGATGCAGTACCCTTAATGCCTCACAATGCTGGCGGTGAACCTAGGTTTTCCTTATGGAAAAATGCAGCCTTAGCAGTTTTTTCTGTGACTCAATCAGCCAGAATGTTGGGCTGGTTTACTCTTAGTGCCACGCTGGTGGACTTTTGGTAGTTCAGGATTACAGTAAAGTTGATAGCCTGTCCTTCTGTTGTTTCACAAACCCTTTCCTTTTCTGTGATGCTGCGTCTTACATTAAAGTGTGACTAAGAAAACCTCACTATTTTCAATAACACTGCATAGGCAGAAGTTGGATTTATTGGCTTGAGTAAAGACATTGTTCCCCCACCATGTACTTGATACAAGAGAAATCTGAAGAAATCTATGTGTTTTTAAACACGGGAGAACTGGGATAAGTACTGTAGAAATGCCTCATTTGAGTTGAATAATACCAGATCCCTCTCAACGTTTTGATAGAATTCGGTGCTAGTTCATGCATGTCTAAAACTGCTCAGACACCTTTTTCTCATTCTCCATTCCTCCTGAGCCTTCCAGCTCATGATGGGAACACAACTTTGGGGGCCAGACTGCTGACAATGAAAAGGAAGATTTGGTCTGTGGGCTTAAGGTAGCTTAACTCTTTTCTGGACTGCCCAAAGTACCATAGAATACCTGATATCCCTAGGAAAAAAAAATCACCAATTCTTCAATACTCAAGACCCCAGTTTGAACCTGAACTCGAGGGAGCACAGGCAATATGGAAGCGAAACTGGATTGTGAGTCTACTTTGAAGGCTGAAGGTATTCTCATCAGACTGGGTTCATATGGGGTCAAAAGATAACCACTGCTGATTCAGTTCTAATAGAGCTGGTGGAATTAGACTCAAATGGGATGACTTCCTAAGTGAAACAGTGTTTTGTGACCAAGCTGTAGAAGCTCTCCTGCTTAGCTTGCAGCTTCCTCAGAAGTAGTCATGTCAAAGCTGGTTCAAGTCTCATTCCTTTAGAAACCTTCCCTGGGATAGCTGGAGAGAAGCCCTCGCTATTTGAATTTTCAGAGCAATACCTTGAGCAGAATCTTACTGGGGTCCTGTAGTACAAACAAGATTAGCTGGACTCAAAGCACAGATTTTTAGAAGACATGAAAATGGATGTGTCAACTAAAGAAAGATCCATTTTTATTGATCTTGTACATAAATAAGCAAGCTGGAGGAGTAGTAAGAACTTTTTGAATGTATTTGTATCAGAGATGAAATTAAATACTCTGAGCTTTGAGATAAATTGGATGTAGCTCTTAGTGTATCAGCCTGGCCCTGGAAAGCCTAGATTTTCTGTGAGGAATTGCTTTCATTTCTGTATTCTTGGTCTATGGTGATGCAAATAGCCCAAAGAGATACAGAATTAATCTATAATCTTTCATATAAAGCAGAGGAATTCCTTTAAGAATACACCTTCTGTTGGCTGCCAGAGCTGAGCCCCTCAGTGTCAAGTCCAAATCTGAAACAAATTTTTATGGTTGAATTGCAAACTGTGGGAGATGTTTCCATGCTCCTGAACACAGTGGCACACTCTGGTTTAGGCAGACACAATGTAAAATTTGCTGCTATAAATAAAGTTCTTCCATGCTTGTTTTCATAAGGCTGGTGTTGCACACAAAGCTTAAAACCTCACCATCAGTTTTGGGGGAAAAAAACCCCAAACAACTGTGCTGCTTAGTTGCTGAGGGCAACAACCTTAGCTTCTTTTACAGTTGATAGCTGTTTCCCAGCTTTCTTACATCACCTCCATTGGTGCTGCAAGATTGATGTAGGAAATTTTGTGTAAATACACTCAATCAAGAAGCCATTGCGTGGCCGTGAGCTCTTAAAGATGTTGGTTGCAATGTAGCAGAATTGGCAGGTCACCATGGAACAAACCTCCGTGATTTATAAGTTACAAATATGAAGTCTTTAGGAAAGTTGGAGAAGTACTTTACAGGTCACCTTTATTTTTCCTACAGTAGATGCCTTGCCTCGCAGGGTTCTTTTATGTCACTATGTATTATTGCAGTGAATAGAGAAGTCACTGTACATTTAGCTGAGTAGAATATTTTATATAATTTTGGGGGGTTTGCCTTAAAAGGGATAAATGGAAGAAGCATCAAATAAAATATGAATGTTTGATTAAAGTGAAAGGGGGTGAAAAGTTTGCTGGAAATAAAGCATTTAATCAACTGATGGCACAGAGGGCTGGGATTTATTTCTGGTGTAGCAGTGCCTTTAAATCCTCTCTGAGACGTGTTGGCATTGCCAACAAGTAGTAGACAAGGTACTTGCCTAGAAGAGCCTACTGTCTAACTAGAAAAGAGCAGGTGGACAGAGAATGTGGTATTTACACTTCAAAAATAGGAAGCTGAGGCATTGGAAGAGGTAAAGGAATTAGCTGAAGTTAAACAAAGTTTGTTGTAGGTGAGAGAACTGGAAGCAGATCTTCTACATCTCAGCAAGGCTTTGGGTAAACTAGGATTTAAGGGAGAGAGCACAGTAATTCTGCACCTGCAGGTTTTTCTTTCAGCCCCCTCACTACCGTATTTGGCTTCTGAGTTCTTCTTAACCATTTTTGGAACTGGCTGTCAGTAGGAATGGGGTAGGAAGCCTGTCACTGTTGTCATTGGGTTGTAAGAGAAATAGCCCCTTCTGAGTTCACAGAATCATAGAATCATTTTGTTTGGAAGAGACCTCTGGGATCATTGAGTCCAACCATCAGCCCTACTCTACAAAGTTCTCCCCTAGACCATATCCCTCAACACCACATCTAACCTACTCTGAAACACAGTCAGGGATGGCGACTCCACCCCCTCCCTGGGCAGCTGACTCCTGTGACTGACTACTCTTTCTGGGAAAAAATCTTTCCTAATGTCCATCCTAAACCTACTCTGTTGCAGCTTAAGCCATTCCCTCTTGTTCTATCACTAATTATCCGTGAGAAGAGACCAGCAGCACCTTCTCTACAGTGTCTTTTCTAGAAGTTATAGGGAGCGATGAGGTCTCCCCTCGGCCTTCTCTTCCTCAAACTAAACAGTCCCAGCTCCCTCAATCGATCCTCATAAGATTTATTCTCCAAGTCTTACACCAGCTCCGTGTCCCTCCTCTGCACTCGCTCCAGCACCTCCAGATCTCTCTTTCGTTGAGGTGCCCAGAACTGGACACCATACTCAAGGTGTGGCCTCCCCAGTGCTGAGCACAGGGGGACAATTTTCTTATGCAAGCCAGGATGCCCTTGGCCTTTTTGGCCACCTGGGCACACTGCTGGCTCATCTTCAGCTGCTTGTTGACCAGCACCCCCAGGTCCTTTTCTGCCAGGCAGCTCCAGCCATACTTCTCCAAGCCTGTAGCCATCCATGGGGTTGTTGTGGCCCAAGTGCAGAACCTGGCACTTGGCCTCATTGAAGCCCATGCCAGTGACATTGGCCCATGGATCCAATCTATCCAAGTCCCTCTGCAGAGCTTCCCTGCCCTGCCCCCAAAGAGTTTCTTCTTTGAGGATTGATTTACATTCACAGAACAAACCGTGACTCTGAGCAGCGTAGTGTTGGACAGGAACCTAGTTGTATGTAGTGATGCTGCCTCCTCCCTCAAAAGGAAACCAGCCCTAAATCAAAAAGGAAGTATGTTAAGGTGTGGTGCTGTCCTTACTGTTTCTATGTAATCCTCACTTGTGTGTTTGGACCTTAAGAGTTCTTTAATATAGATACGTGCTAACATGTAGCCATACAAAATGTTGGAAGGTTGTGCTACATTAGCTGATAGAGAAGTAAACCAGTGTGGCAACATTGAAATTTGTGGATTCCATCAGGAATAGGAGATGAATGCAGAATACATGCTGTTGGAACACATGGGGAGGGCTGGGACAGTTAGAATAGAGGAATGTGATGATGCCAGCAGGCTCCTCAGACAAGCAGCATATCTAACCATCTGATTAGCACTTCGTTTCTCTCATATTGAGATTCCAGGTACTAATTATTGAGTAGATCTGCTCATTCCTGGTGCACAGAACATTCTGTATTAATAATTTGCTTTTATGTGGAAGCTAATTCTCACCAAAAAAAAGGCATCACCATTTGACCATTCTAGAGTTGATTGAAATATGCAAACTAAAAACCGTCCATGTTAAAGCTCATGGAAACTTGAACCTTTTTGGATCCTTTGAAAACTTGTGGCTTCTACTTCATATCATGTAAGATTTTATTATTATTTTTTTTTTTTAAGTAGTGACTTCTCTGTCTGATGGGTAATGCAAATAACTGTGTTGTAGTTTTGGCCAAGTTTGTCAAAGACCCCAGACTTACAAACACAGTCTGCAATTTAAACGTATGGAAGAAGGTTCAAATACTTCTGTACAGTATTCCTAGAAAAACAGCCCTAGCCAAGCCAGTATGAAATTTTAGTCCTAAATATATTATAAGTGCTGCTGGTAGTGCTGCCTGTAATTAAGCTTGCCTCACATTTCCCATTATAAGACCCTGTTTTCAGTGGCATATAACTTTGCCAAATTTTAACTGTTTGGGCTGAAACTTTCCATGCTGAATGTCTGCCTCAGATGAATTGTTTGGAAAGCTTCAACAAAAAATGGTTTTACCATTTCTGGGAATGAAATTAAGAGCAAAATATTTTCTTTTGCCCATGCAAACTTAATTCTGGCATTTCCTAAGTTTTGAGTGCTTGGGTCTGTAGCCTTGATGTTTTTGTATATGTATGTTTACATTTCCTTCAGAAAAGGAAAGTTTAGAAAATAATGCCTACGTGGATATATTTGCAAAGCTAGAGAACTTTTAACTCATCATGAAAACTGTAAATAATGTGCTTAGGTTGGAAACAGTCTAATTACATTGATTTATTGTTTACCCTTGGGCGAATTGCTTGAGGCATAATTTCAACAGGCCCATCTTTCATAAGGGCCTGGACCGTGGGTTAGTTTTAATTTAAGACTGGTCTCTTAATCTCTTACTTCGGTTGTTAATACAAAGTGTGGCTAATGCTCTCCTCCTCCACAGCGTGCTGCCAGCCTGAATTAAAGTCTACCAGGCATTTTGGGTCAAGTTGTTGGAATACTCCCCTATATCAGCCCAATCTGTTTCAGTAGCGGGTTTGATCTTTAACTGTTGGAAGAGAGGTTGTCTTCTGCACTACCCTGTGTGTCTCCAGGTACCCAGACCATCCACAAACCTAATTTCAGTTGGGCCTCTGATGATTTCTACTAGCCCAAGTTTGACTTGCTGTTGCCTAAGTCTCTCACTCTCTCGGAGAAAGAAGTTAAAGGAATAACCCAAAGCGTGGACTTAGAGACTGGGAAAGAAAGAAAAAATGGAATAGGCACTCCAAACACTTTAGAAAAAAAGATTCATTTTGCATATAAAATGGAGAGAAGTGAGCTATCAGCCCTCGTTGTGTTTACAGTAGAGCAGTTCTGTCCTGCTGGCTGCAAACTCCTTGCACAAGGAGAGATGAACTCTCTTGCTTTTCAAGAACAGCTTGGCTGCTGTTTCTGCTTATTGTGCTGCCCAGAATAATTTCTTTTTCTTGTGCTGCCCCTGCATTGAGCTCTTCCCTGTAGCTGTGTGTTTCAGTCCAAGAACTGTGACAACAATGAAATAATCTTCTGTCTCTGTGCTGCAGGTGGCCCGAGGCAAGGCTTGCTTCCTTTCACAGCTTGTGTATTTAGCTCTAAGTAAAATTAACTTGAAATAAATGCAGCTTGATCAAAAGAAAATGCATCTCTGTAAATTACCTTAACTCCCTCCTGAGGCTAATGATGGCTCCCCTCAGACAGAATCGGTGCAGTCCTATGTCTTCTAAAGGTGGCCATTTTCCATTAAAAGAAGCAGAAAAAACAAGACTTTGCTCCAGCATATCAAGGAAGGAATAACCAGAGGACCATAAACTGCATTCCCACTTCAAAGGGAGGTTGGATTAGACTCCTGTCTTGAATGCTCTCCTGTGGAAGGGCTCCATCCAGCAGCTAACAAGCTTGGCCCCGTTATGTCTCTGAACTCGGTTCCTCAAAGATGGGAGTGGTGGTATATACTGAAGGGGAAGTTGTTTGCATAGCATTTCTCTTGAAACGTTGTCTCTGTCTAGCTCTGTTTCTAAACTACGTGTGCATTCTTTCAAATTAAATTTCAATGGATGTGGTATTTTCCTTCACTTCCTTTCCTAAAGGGGTGTTGACGTGCTATTAAACAGCTGCTTTGCTCTGCTCCAGAGGTGGGTGCCCTTTCCCAGCGGCTGAAATAACCTCCACCAGCCTACAGCCTGCTGGAGGCTATTGGGATTGCTGGGGACTGACTTTCCAGAGGAGCAGTATTTATTTCTGTGTGGGGTGATCTGGGAAGGTATTTTTTTGTGTACATGAAGTTACACATCCAACATCTTGGTGTCCTGAGAACTCATCATACAGCTTTTGTTCTTGGTTCAAAATATTCAAGTGATCCTGTACCTTTACTTACTAACAAACTGTTGTTTTTTAGTAGAAATTAGGCTTTCTTCAAGAATATTTCTTGAAAGGAGTATGAGAGGAAAGTCAGCTTCATATTAATTTGATATACCAGTGCTTTGCATACCTTGTAGTCCCTGCTTTCCTTTCGTAGCTGCTCAGTGGGCTTTTTGGTTTTTACACACTTTGTAGGATCGGTACAAGAATGATCTTCCACTCTTTTTTGTTGTTTTTTCTTTCCCTGTGGAATGCTGCCATAATGTAAAGGACATCAATAACCTTGATGGGCTTCCAATTCATGTCCTGCTTCTGCAGTTGAGTCTCTCTAAGGAGTATCTCTGTTGATCCTGATTCCTTTTGGGAACCTTCTACTGAGTTTGTTAACAGGGGAGTTCACAGTATTGTATTAAGGCAGCGATTTAACACTGAATAAAAAGTGTGCCTTTAAAGTAGTGTCATATTTTGAGTTCTGTAGTGTAACTAAGTGCTGCTATGATCCACTTGCTCGATATCTTCTTACCTTCTTCTTGCAGAAAAAGCAAGTGAAAGGTTAAAATTGTGAGCTGGAAGGAAGACCAGGCTCTGATCTTCAGCTAAAAGCTGGTCATCCAAAATGTTTGTGTACAGACTTTGCGATGCTGCCTGCCTGCTCTTGGCAGAAATAAGAGGGGGAAAACTTGTTTTGGAAAGTGTTAAATTAATTTCTGGCTCAGCAATTTCAGTAGAAATCAGGGGGTGTAATCCTGAATCAATATTGCTAGGTGGTCTAATAAAAGGGACCTCTCCTTACCAACTTTGCTGCCACCATTTCCTAAAAAGCTTTAGCAGCACCGCTAATAGAATATGTCAGGCTGAACTAATTACTTTAATTGTCAGATGGGTGCAAAATATCCCCCCAGAGACCCCCAGCTTGTGGTGGTTGTTGAAACTTGGCTTCTGAAAAAGCCGAAGTAGTACCTGGAGTTGATGGGTTGAAGGCACAATCATCTTGACAGGCTTCTTGGGCTGTTAGCATGAGGAATGGGCTTAACTTCTTTTTTAATCACAGATTTTAAAAAATGATTCCTAGTAATATATTACACTGGCTTACGCTGCTGACATGAGGAGATTTTGTCCATTGTAAAGAAAGAAGCTTAAACTGTAAAGAAAGAAGCTTAAACTGTCAAGCTGATGTTGAAGTTTAGATTTAGAAAAGGATATTTCTTTTTATTTTAAAAAGAAAAATAATGTGGGGTAACAGTGCTATAAAAGAGCAAAGACTAAAAAGGATCAATCTCAGAAGAGCAAGAAATCTGTGCTAGGAAATAGTTCTCAGCTCAGCTTGAGATATCATGTCCTTAAGGTAGACATTTAGCATGACATGATAGAAAAGGGCCTTGCTTTCATGTTTACTTACAGTTGATGTTTGTTGAAACTGGTGCTCCTGTTATTTCACTAAGAGCCAAGAGGCAGCTTACTCTGACCATGGAGTGTTTTCAACCACAGTAAATCACCTTACCCTCTGCAGACCAGAGAATGTCCCAGGCTGAGCTAACCCCGGTTCTGCAGAGCACCCTGGAGGTGGCTGATGTCTCTGGTAGGAGGCTGGTGGAGCAGGATGGCCTTCCAAAGTGGATGGGCGTTTACTGTTTTTACAGGTCTTTACAGTTTTGGCTTTCTGTTTGAGGGAAATCCCTTCCATTGCAGTGCATTCCAATCCACTGCATAATGGTCTTTGCACTTGGAAAGGTTTTCTAATATTTACATCTTCTTTATGATTCTCAGTAGCTTGATCTTGTCATTTTGAGGAAAAACTGCAATGTAAATGGAGCCCCCTTTTAGGAGTCAGCTATTTGTCTTAATGAAACTGATTTTCACATACATCAGGCAAATACTTCTGCTTTTACCAATGCAATTCTGCTGTATTTCCACATTCTGCATGCTACTTGAATATCCAAAGTGAAAACAAAATAGATAATTTGGTTTATCCTGTAAGTACTTGAAGAATAATAGAATGTTTTGTTCTTTTTTGTTCCAAATACTTCATTTTTTTCTGTTTCTGACATGTCTGTCGGTTTGTTCTATTATGCAGTCTTGCAAACTTAGATTTTTTGAGGAGTTTTCAAAATAGGATATAACATCTGAGCTGAGATCCATCTGCTGATGAAGACGGTATGTGTCTCTCACGCTACCTTTTCATTTATATCTACATTTTTTCTGCACTTTGGTGGTGCTGCCTGATGTTCAGATTCTTTGATTCTAATTCCAGTCTTCGTCTGTATATTTGGTATCAGATGTGAAGTCTTCCCAATTTCTGATTTATGCAACTGGATATTTTAAACTTACGTTAAAAATTGCGTTTTTCCATACTGAGTCAAATTCTTTCTCCCTCCATTCCTCCCTCCCCCAACCCACTTCTAAAAATTAGTGTCTCCACTATACATAGTAACACTCCTCCCTCCCTTTACAGCTCTCTCTGGCTTAGTGTTAGCTGTGTGTTTACGAGCAATGCTACCTATTCCATGATTTCATAGAATCATAGAATCATTTTGGTTGGAAGACACCCTTGGGATCATCTAGTTGAGTTATTCAAGAAAATACTGAATAAACTGTAGCTAGGATGGAACCAAGCAGAGCCTTGCTCAGTGTGGGAAACGGTGATACCAAGTTGGTCAGTTTGATTTTTTTTTCCACCCAGCTTTGCATGTACATTGAGATGAAGAAATGTCTTGGAAGGCAGTATCAAAATATTATTACATTGAGATACTCCTGCTCCTGTCCTTGTTGCCCTGTCCACTGCTTTTGATAATTTAGGGCATGAACTGCATCTGATGCTTTTTCCCCACTCTACGTAGCCTGTCTGTCTGCTGTTGAAGGAAATAGACTGCTTGGACATGATTTGTTCTCGAGAAACCCCTGTTGGGGTCATCAGTCACCTCTGTCTCTTGCTTTAAATGTTTGTGTAACGATTTCCTCCAGTATTTTTTCCAAGAACTGAAGTTAAGTGAAAGGCCAATTGCAACAGAGGCTGAAATTTTCAGATACTGGATACCCTGCGAGTTGATGAGTCTGGGGCAGTTCAGCTCTAACGCTGGATTCATTTATATACTCCCTAACTCCTCTTTCCCAGTGGTAAAGTGGAAATTGTACCTCTTCTGCTGGGTTGTCTGACCCTGCCAGTGCTATGTTCTGAAGCTCATCACTTCAGTTTTAAAACCCATTCTGGACAACAAAGTCTCCAGCAAAATGCTGGGACTAAAGAGAGGCCTTTAGTGTTTAATGTAAAGTGTCCAAAATGTACTGTAATTTTAGCCAGTGCAGCTTTTAGCCTCTTGTCCTGTGTATTATTGTCATTTCAGGTTTGAAAACAAACAAACAAACAAAAATTATCATTAAAAATTATTTTGTAGAATTAAATATAAAATAGCCTTCCTTTCCAGGCTTGAGCAGTTCCTGAAACCAGTCAGTGCTGTGTTTCTGTGCAGTGGTTGAAATATGTCAGGCAGGTGTTTCAGAAGTCCTTAGGCTGCAGGGAAATATACTCTGATGTAATCTGCCTAATTTGACTCTTTGAATTACTTTCAAGAACACTTGCTGTTTGTAATGGAAATAGCTCACCAACCACTTCAGAGAGGACCTTGTAATGTGAGCTGGTAACACTCTGCAGGTGTAGTGGGTTTTTTTAAATTTTATTTAACATCTTAGGTTTGTTTATTTTAATGTGTTACTGAAAAAGTGACATAAAAGTGGTTTAACAAGTCGTTTTTCATTTGAAAAATGTTTTCTTATTAACAAAGTTAACATCCAGGATTCTGCTATAGAACTACTGACTCCAGGAAACCACATTTTGCCCAGGAGAGTATGTTTCCTGAAGCTGAAATTCCCCAAAGGCTTTTGTTTGGGATTGTACATACCTGAGGCATTTTGGCATGAGCATCAATTAAAAAATGGGAAATGGTGTTTTCCTTGCTAATTTTTGGCTACTGAATGGAGGTTACTGAAAGCCCTCTGTTTCACTGAAGCTCTGCTTTAATTTACCTCCTCTCTCCCTGTTGTGGTTCAGCCTCAGACGGCAACACAGAACCACGTGGCAGCCACTCGCTCTTGAGCCCGTCCACAGTCAGGAGGGCAAAATCAGAAGAAAAGGGCAAAACTCGTGGGTTGGGATAAAGGCAGTTTAACAGAACAACAAAACAGTAACAGTAATAGTAACATGGATAAAGAAGTATAAAAACACGATTATGACACCAACCACTCACCGACTGCACCCGGGACCGTCCCCGACCTTGCGCCGTGCCCCCCATCTTCCTGACCCCCTTCCCGGCCAGGCCAGCTCCCCACCACCCCCTGGGCATGGCTCACATGGGATGGAATACCTGTGCCCTGCTAGGAGAATTAACCCTGTCCCTCCTGGAACCAGGACACTCCCCAGTGTAAGTTTATGAATTAAACTGGGTTTGCCTCAGGAAAAAGATCCCGCGATGTCAGAGTTCAACATCTGACCTTTGGAGTTAAGCAGTTGCACTTGATCAAAGGCAGTACTTTTTGAGCAAACTGTCATTTAGGGATGTAGAAAACCATCTGTGATGCGAACCTGAAGATGATGCCATTGTAGCAGCAACACACAAACCCACTGAAGCTGGAAAAAAACAAATGAAAAACTCCTAATGACCATGCAGTGCAGCCATTGGTTTCCTGGTACCGCTTCATTGTGCCAGTGAAAATTTATTCCCAGTTTGGTTAGTGCATTAGTTAACTTTATTGGCATGTACACGGTTAAGACTGTATTTCAGCAGAGATAAAAAAAATAATGAAATAATGTGTGCCCTTTGAAGGACTTGCCGATTTATATGATATTTAGTTGTGGGACTATGCAGGGATAACAGATTTCAAAGGTTTTTTTATTTTAATGGGCCCTTATTGTATTTAATTTCTTATGTTGCTTCGAATCGTTGTGAGTTCAACTACATGAATGCTAATGCAATCTCTCAAACGGCCGCCTTGGCTCCCGCCGAGGTTCAGAGCCCTTCTCACTGGTTTTGTGTCAGGCTCAGGAGTCAGTTTTTAAACATCCACAAGATGCTTATTTCCAAACTTGAAAGCACTGCTCTCGGTTTTCAGTCATGGCTACCATTTGTCCTTGCTAAGTCTGGAGATTTAAATCAAGGCTGGTTTTGAATTATGCAAGCACCCAAAAAAAAACCCAACCCCAAAAATCTGAAAAATAAAGTTGATAGCTGTGAGGGCTTTTTTTCCACATTCGTCTACTTCAGAAACAGCTGAATGGATTTTATAAGACTTTCCAAAAATATCCCCCCTCTACGCTAAGGGCAGAGCTGGTTAAACAGCACAAAAACTTAGCAAACCTACGACAACTCACTTCTGTTTTGACAACTCATGTCTCTTCCCCCTTTACCAATTCAAGGTAATGTACTCAAGGGTGGTTGGTTTGTCCTGGTACTTCAGGGCTGGCTGCTCTTCAGGTGAGTGTCTGTGGTTACAAAAAGGTTAGTTCCAATTCATTATTTTCCAGTGCAAAGGAGTTCGGTGTTTGAGGCCAAACCACTGACTGGAGCAGTCTCTGCTTGTGAATGTTTTCTAGTTGAAGTTAAAACTCGAGGAGCGACCCACAAACTGAAACACGACTGACCAAAATATAAAGTGAACAGTGGCGGCTGAAGAAAAGTCTTGATACAAAAGTTAATTTCATTTTGTGAAGAAAACAAAATAATACTTTGCAAACGTGATGCAGGGGGAAGGAAGAATAGCTGGTATTTCCTGAAGAATACTTCTGCTGGTTCTGAGTGGGCCCAAACAAGAGATATTTCTGCCCATTAATAAATATAACAGAGTTTACAAACAGGTCGCAGCGAGACTTCACACTCACTTTGTATTTCAGTGACACTTTGTGGTATGTGACAGCTATTTTCCTTTGTCTACTGTCCCTGTGAACTGTGTGTGCACACCCCAGTGTTGCTAGGGTAGTTGTAATTAGGCAGCATAAAGAGTTAACATCAAACAGTGTCCCCGTTGCACTCCCTCTAAGCTGTAATGATTTTATGCTGTATAGTATAATCCCATAAGTGGGAAGCCATAATGAATTAGCTGGTGGTTGTTCCTGCAAGTGTGCATTTTATTACAATAGGCACATCTGGGGAGCACCTCCTGCTCTGCAGTGTCCATGGAAAAGGACCTGCATTCCAAACTATAGCTGATCTTGACTTGTAAATCTGTTTTTATGAGGTGTATGTGTGTGCCTGCCCCAGGAGAGTGAATGCTGTTTCCAAACGGACATTTGGATACCATATGCTTAGAAAATGCTGGCTATTGCTCTGTAAAAGTGAAGCTCCTCCTCTTGTGAATGCTGTAGACCTTCTTAGAGGAACGTTTATCTCTCTAACATACTTTGAGAAATGATGAGTGATACACAAAAAGCGTGAACTGCTGTCTGTGATCCGGTCTGAAATTTAAGCTGTTCAGTAGGTCTTGAAACCGAGGTTCATGGCCATCTGAAGGATTATCTTTCTGTGCATTCAATCAAAACCACCTTAATGGCAATGAAAATATTTCTCCGTGACGTCAGTTTGGCCTCGTATGGGTTTGGTGGCTGCATGGCAGCCTTAGGATTTCATTTTTAAGTTGAATCTTAATAGCTTCATTGGTAAAACAGTGCTAAATCTGGTCTTCAGTTTAGATTCAGCTTGATCAGGGACTGTGGTATCTCAAAGCAGAAGGCAAAGTGTGTTTCCTTGAGTCACCATCCCTGGAGATATTTAGGATACGTATAGATGTGGCACTTCAGGGCATGCTCTAGTGTCTGAGATTGTAGGGTTTTTTTCTGCGTGTATGGTTGGATTCAATCTCAAAGGTCCTTTCCAACCATGACGATTCTGTGATTTCTGGGAGCTCCAAACCCCTGATCTTCCATTCCTTAATGTCACTGCTGATAAAGCAAGAAATGAAATCCAAATCTTAACTTTCATTAAGACAGATGGTATCTCATTCTTGTATTTGCTAGGGGAAATGTGACGGAGAGTAGCAATAGTGTCTAGAAAGCAAAAAGCAAGGAAAAAGAATCCTAACTATCCTCTGAGTGCTCGAGGCTGGCAGTAGTGTAGTGGGTGCACAGGGTGAATAATTTGTTGTTGTTACCAGACCTGATGTGTGAGAGCAGGAAGTTCAAGTGGGTTTTGTGTAACAGCTCTAATGTTTTTGTGTTTTCACAACAGCGGAAAACAATGTTGTATAAAGAAACAATAAACCACATGGGCTAACGAAAACATCTATTTGCATGTGTAAATATATGCTTTGTCGGCCAAGAGTCAAGGGATAATCCCTGAAAGGAGGAAATAGGCAGCTCCAGGGATTGCTTGTTCCACCTGGAGGGAGGATCTCCTTTCCAGGTCCACCTTGGTGGCCACTTTAAGTTCTGGTTCTGTGGCAGGTGACCTTCTTGGACATGTCTGCCTTCCTGGTAGCTTTGTCCAGAATGCTACTCTAGTTGTGCAGGTTGAGATGCTGTACACTGGAGCAGATGTTGACCACGTGCCCAGTGAAGAGCTTTCCATGTGTGCCTCATCTAAAAAGCAGATCCACCCTTAGTGTGCTAAAAAACTTGTCTACGATGGCTAACTTGGGCTCGATGCTTGTTGATGCCCAGCTGAGCCGTGCCAGCTGGCCATTGTGTGGCTTCTGGTCATGTCTATTGGGAGCAGTTGGATCTGAACCCCATTTTTCTCCATTGAGCAGTAGCTTTTGCCAAGCCCAATGTGACTCCTCTTTCTCTGCTGAAGCAGTAACCAGCTGAGATTTTGAAGACCAATATAAAGAAGACAGGTCTGGGTCAAGGCAGACTGGTGCTGTTAAATGTTTTTATCATTGATATAGATAGAGGGATTGAGTCCACAATCAGCAAATTTGCAGATGACACCAAGCTGTGTGGTAGTGTCAATACACCAGAGGGTTGGGAGGCCATCCAGAGGGACCTGAATGGGCTGGAGATGTGGGCCCAGGTGAACCCAATAAAGTTCAACAAGAGCAAGTACAGGGTTCTGCACTTGGGCCAGAACAGCCCTCACTCCCAGTACAGACCAGGGGATGAGGTGTTAGAAGGCAGCCCTAAGGAAAGGGACCTGGGGGTGCTGATGGCTGAGAAGCTGGCCATGAGCAGGCAGTGTGCACTTGCAGCCCAGAAGGCCAATCCCATCCTGGGCTGCATCAAAAGGTGCATTGCCAGCAGATCCAGAGAGGGGATTCTGCCACTTGACTCTGCTCTGGTGAGACCTCATCTGGAGTCCTGTGTGCAGTCTAGAGCCCTCAAGAGAGGAAGGACATGGACCTGATGGAGAGGGTCCAGAGGAGGACCACAAAAATGCTCAGGGGGTTGAAGCACCTTTGCCACAAGGACAGGCTGAGGGAGCTGGGGTTCCTCAGCCTGGAGAAGAGGAAGCTCCTGGGAGACCTAAGAGCAGCCTTCCAGTACCTGAAGGGGCTACAGGCAGTCTGGGGAGGGTCTGCTTACAAAGGCCTGAAGTGAGAGGACGAGGGGCAATGGCTTCAAGCTGGAGATGAACAGCTTTAGATTGGATACTAGGAATAGGTTCTTTATTCTGAGGGAGGTGGACCACTGGAACAGGTTGCCCAGTGAGGTGGTTGAGGCCCCTTCCCTGGAGATACTCAAGGGGAGGCTCAACAAGGCTCTGGCCAACCTGGTCTAGTTGGGGGTGTCCCTTCTGACTGTGGGGAGGTGGGACTAGATGACCCTAGAAAGTGGGTTTCACAGTTTTCTCCCATGCTTTGATGGCCTTGTATTCATAAATCACATGCCTGTGAGCACCTACCTGTTTTGCTTAAAATAATTTTTCATCCCTTGAAGATGCTTGAGAACAATAGCCAAGAAGCATCTTTGGGTTCAGTAAAGAAAGAACAAGTACAGAAAGTGCAGTTGTTTTGTGAAACTCATGGCTGTAAAGGCACCTTTTTTGGTGTTTTGAAAGCTGATGTTAATTAAGTACTTCTGGTTGCCATTGCTGGGTGAGTTGTTCTTCCTTTTAGTTCCTCATCTGCAAAACAGGGATAAATATTTTCCTACTACATAGAAAAATCACGTTAAAAATGTACAAAGTCCAGATACCGAGGTAGTGGAGACCATATAAATATCTAAGGTAAACACAACAGAATTGGAAAATGCATTTTATTTCTAGCAATACTCTTTCCGTCCTTTTTAACAGACCCAGTAATTTGGAATATTTGTGTGTTGAGAAAGCCATCAAGGCAGATTAATAACGCTGTAGATGTTTTATTTTTGTGCATGGGCAAGGTAATATCATTAATATCTGTCTTCCTTTGGCTGGCTTTGTGTGGATTTTGCACAGAACACTATATTAAAAAGAGATTACCCTGCTATGACCCACTGAGTTTCCCTTTCCACCCAAAAAAGTATGGGAGAGTGCCAGTACGCATTAGGTCAAGTATAAACGGATGTGCTTCACCAGTGCTCTGGTATGCTTTGTAGTTTTAAAAATAAAAATAGAATTGAATGCAAAATGTCTGCTTTGCTGTGACATCGGGGCTGTGATGGCCCCAATGGAGGAGAGCGCCGGGGCTTGATCTCCCTTCTGAGACAGCTTGAGCTTCCCAGTGGGTTTGCAGCCCTTGCCCAATGGGGTTTAGTTCCTACACCACGTTCTTAGAAAATAAGACTCTGATCTTAAGCCAGGGGCAAACCATTGCAGTCTTCCCATGGAGGATTTCTAGGGCTTCTGGATCAGGTCCTCTCCATAAAGAGGTCAGGGTGGCTTTTCTTTTCTTTCCTTTTTTTTTTAAGGTTTCTACAGTAACCTAAAAAACAGAGCAACATAAGCCTTAAAACCTGGGGAGAGCTGTCAGACCTGGAAGGTATGTGTTTGAGTTCCCAGTCACCAGGGTACACACGGATTTGCTTTGGGCTGAACTTCATCCTGGTTTCCTCGTCACATATGGAATCTCCAGGCAAATCTCCCCTCAGTCATCTGCATCAGCAAAGGCTTTGCAGGGGAAATAAGAATTTCCTCAGCTGAGAAGGGCTCTAGCACGTCCCCTTTTACTGCCTTTATATATGAAATGGGTTTGTGTTGTTATTTTTACTGGTTGTACTGTCAAGAGAGGCAGGATAGGTGGTGGGGGACCTTGATGGTGGACCTTTGGTGGTCATTGCTTTGATGGTCCACCAACACCATGGCCATCAAGGCAAAGCTCATCTGTAGGAGTCAGGAACTGGACATGCTTCTTGGAACTTGACTGGCTGTAGTACCTTGCGACCTTCTGTGAAGACTAATTATTTCCTCTTCTATTAGTAAAATTGCCCCCTAATTGGGCAAGACCCAGGGTTTCAGCTTTTGGCCTGTGACAGTTTTCTTACTCTGTATCCTTTTACATACCTTATTGTTTGAGCTGAGACTCTTCAGAGAATATTTTGGGTTTAATAAAAATAAATATATAAATCCATGTTATGAAACGGAGCTTTTTGACAAAGTACTCTATTTAATATCGATTCTATAAATACTTCAGTACTGCTGCAGATGCTTCTGTGATTGAGCATTTTGAGAATTTCAAAATCATTTTAGAAGACATCTTAAAAATTGTCATTTTTAAAAGTTTAGGATAAATATCATTTCAAGGAATTTGAAATTGTGAGGAAATGATTCTTCTGATCTGAAATGAATTTTCTCCTCATTGTTATTTAGCAAAGTATTTTGTCATCTTTAAAACTCATTTTTATGTACTCGTGTCCAGGGTAGAAAACTTGTTTCGTCATCTCAGTCTGTCGTGGGACAGAAGTGTGTTTCCCATTGGTTTTGGCCAATAGGTGACTGGGAAGGTGCTATTTTCCTCAGTCTTAGGGAGAATAGTTATTTTTTCTTAGAATTTTCTGCTAAAGAGTCTAATACACTCTCTTACCTGCTGCTTTCCTAGCTGAGCTCCTGCACATGGCTTGATATGGTTTGTGTATGCAATAAATTCTCTCCCACTTAGGCCATGTACATACCCAGTTGTCCATGTTTTATAGATTAGTTAACACATCAGATCCCTGAGTTAACAGCATTTCTAGCCTGACAGGTACTGAAAATATTGAAGTTGAAAAAATGCGGATTTTGGGCCTTTCCTTCAAAGAAAAGTCTTGGGTTGACAGAGCTATGTCTTGTAGGGAGAGTGAAGCCCACCATGTGGGAGCTGAGAGAACGTCCTTGTTCATGGTGCAAAGAAAATGAGGTGGATGTTTCCAAAATGGAGGTTCTTAGGAAGAAATCCCCTTTGGTTTCTGGGAATTAGAGCAGCTGGCCTTCTGCATGGTGTGACATAGACTTGTGGGGCTGGTGGCCAGCCTGGGACTGGGAGAAAATACTTCATGTGCTTTGAGGTATTTATGGAAGGCAATCACAGGAAGAAGACTTGTCAAACTCTTGTTGTTGAGGTGTGCCTACCTCTGAGGGGTGAAGCAGTTGTTGTTCAAACCTGTGATGTCACTGCAGGGTGGATTATGTCATATAGAATATCTGTGGACTCACAGTTGCTGGGCTCAGAGTAGGGCTGGCCCATCAAAGGAACTGGCTGAAGCCCAAGCCTGAGATCCAAGTGCCTCAAGTTATGGGGTGTGCAGTGTTCAGATCCAGACGTGATATTATACTTGAGCCTATATCTAGAAAAATTACCTGTTAAGAGTATACCCATGAAGCCCTTTGGGATTCTTCCAGCGGTAAGAGCTAACTATGATCGGTTCCTCGCATCGCAGTCATGATCAAATTCCTTCTTCTAATACCATCCAGCACCAAGCAGCGAGGGGTGGCTGTGTGCAGTATGAGAAACGTTGCTGTGGTTCTGAGGTAAGAGAAGAAAACCAGTATTTTTCAATCAACACTCTTGCAAGTTTATACTTTGCTATACTGTGAGTCTCGTAACCTTGATCGGGTTTCTCTGGTGGAGGACCAGTGGTTATTGAATGACGCGGTGTAGTCTGAGGCTCTGGTGACACTGTGTGTCACTCACACCTTTTGTCATCGCTGCCTCCCGTATCACCTTTCAGAGGAGGATGCTAACAAAAGAAAACCTAGATTTCTTTGCACGTGGGTGATGCAAATTGCCCAGTTCTCATGGGAAATGTGTTTATCCTTGTCCCCATTACATTTGTTTGGAGGTCTGTTGGGATGGTCTCTCGGGATTTAACTGAGCTGCTTCTTTCAGTTGAAAGGAAACACACAAACGTATGAAAATCTTCAATTATTCTTTTTGCTTCCATGTTAGTAGAGACCTTGTTATTTGCTATTTCAGAAGGCTTGGCATAAATGCAGACTGTTTTTTTTATAGAAAGCTTGTATTTTCTTTTCATTTTGGTGCATTAATTTCCCTGCAGGCAGGCATTAAGTTATATTTCAGGTGTAGCTCACCAGATGACCCACTTCTCAGAGTGGATGAACATCAGGAACAGTCCCTGATTTCAGTCAAAGGCCAAATGAAGTTCTGGGGTCCACACTCAGAGCTGTTTAACTGTTCCCAAGACTGGGTTGCAAACCAGGGGTGGAAACCCAGCCTGGTTAGAGGTTGTATTTACCATGCTTTAGGCATGTTGTGGATCATTTATTCTCACTGAAATACTTGAAATACCATGAAATGGTTAGTTACTCTTGGGAAGGAAATCGGAAACTGTCAGCTGAAAGGACATAGTTACAGAAATAGTCTGCCTCTGTTTTTCTTAGAAACTAAGTGGTTTCATCCAGGAAATAGAGTACATGGAAGTCATGGGTTGCAAGAGTCATTTTGATTGCTCAACTCTCTGATCAAGTAGAATTATTTGCTTAGAAACATTAAATAAGCTTACTGGTAGTAAAAGTGTAGGGATCAGACTGGTACCAAGCTTGGCATCAGCTGGTCAGCTGGAGGCAGAGGACAGGATAGGACATCAAACTTGGGGGGGTGGGATTTTGCAGGCAGGAGACTTGAACATCCAAATGAGTTCTGATGATAATTACAGCTGTTGCACCCCTTGGGGAGACCACCTTAAGGACTCCTCCAAATATATTGTCATTAGTGTTGCTTAAAGTTTCCTGAAAGAATTTTGAGGGGATTGTTTAAGACAGCAATGTTGGGCTGGAGATAATAGATCGACTGATGCAGGTCAGAATATACCCCATGTTCAAACAGCAGAAAAAAAGAGGTCCGAGCATCTCCTTGGAAGAGTTCGAGAGGGATATTAAAAGAAAGAGAATTTGAATTTAAAATACCAGGATACAGCAGAAAAGAACAGGTTAAAATATATTTTGAAAATAATTCCCCAGAACTAATATTTTCTGTCTGTTTGATGCAGATTTTTTTTTATTTTTAATGTGACAGTACACTACATTTCTGTCTTTTCCTCATGGAGAACAAGCACACAGCCTGCATCTTCCACCTTTCTGGGAAGCTGGATTAGGCTTCAGACATGCAGTAACGAGTTCCAATTTGGAAAGAATCCGCTTCATAGTTCTCAAGAGTCAGTATATAAGGAAGAAAACCAACAAAAAAACCGCACCCAAAAGATGTGATGAATTTCACGTTTAGGAAGATCTCTGCACTCCTGTGGTTCCGTTGATGTTAATTGATTTGTCTTGGCAAGTGAGTGGGGAGAATATGAGAAGGTTGCAAATTGCAAGGTTGGGTGAAAAGCCTAAGATTTCACTTCAGCAGATAGGTTCTCCTTGTTTCTTTTTCTATTCTGTTACAATAATTAGTCAGTAGTCTGATTGCTGTATTCGGGGATTAGTGTCACAGACAATTCATCACGAGTTGAACATATGCTCTCTTGGATGTACCGTATTTCCTTGCTTATAATTACACTTTCATTGAGCACACTAGTCAGAGGAAAAGCTCTTCCTCATTTATATTTGGTTGAACCTACTCATGCCAGGTGTAGATTAACTGGGGGGGTGTTTCCATCTGGGATAAATCACTGCAGAAACCAGTTTGGCTTTTAAAGACAAGGGACAGATTGTATGAGGGTATTTTGTACCTGTTGAGGCTGTGTGTATCCCTAGCATTGTTAATTTGTCTAATCTCATTGGTTTTCTCCAGGCAAATGGCTTTTCTGTCAGTTTTAATACTTTGTGCAGTGCATGTGGCAGAACTAATGATTAATGCTTCATAGGGCAGGGAAAAGGTACAAGCCCTAGAACTGCACACAGAAATTGCAATTCTGATCTGAAAGGTACGGCTCTAGAGATCTGCAAAAAAAGGTGAAACCCTTTTGCCAGTATTCAGCACTCCCCTGGAGTCTCCAGCTTGTACTTTCATGTATTCACTAGCATGTTCTTGAAAGGCCTCAGTATACAGAGCTTTGAAATTATTTGAATAGCTCCACTTTGCCCAGAGAAGCTGTGGCTGTCCCATCCCTGGAGAGGTTCAAGGCCAGGCTGGATGTGGCTTGGAGAAACCTGGTCTGGTGGGAGGTGTCCCTGCCCAGAGCAGGGGGGTTGGAACTTGATAATCTTTAAGGTCCCTTCCAACTCTAACCATTCTAGGATTCTACTTTAACTGTAAACCTGTGATACTTAATTAGGACTCTCAATTCTTTAAAATACCTCATAGCCTGATGTTTAGTTTTCTCTGGGCTTTGTTAATTTTGAGGCAATATTTCCACACTTAGAAGCTGAAATATTCAGAAGGTTCACCATTGCAGGAGTCTGGTCCAGTTTTCCAGGAACTATATTGGAATGATCCCATGGCAGACAACAAATGGTACAGCTTCACCGATGTGCTTAATGATGATGCTTTATGAATTTATATACCTTTAATTTGAAATAGTCTCCTGGGTCATGTTCTTGTGGTGCATAGATCTGCTTCAGGCAATTGAATCTGGTGTAAGAGCAAGGTACAGATTGAGGGATAAGTTTTTCTTTATAGAATCATAGAATCATTTAGGTTGGAAGAGACCCTTAGGATCATCAAGTCCAACCATCAGCCCTACTCTACAAAGTTCTCCCCTACACCAGATCCCTCAACACCACATCCAATCTACTCTGAAACAAATTCAGGGATGGTGACTCAACCCCCTCCCTGGGCAGCCTATTTCAGGGTTTGACCACTCCTTCTGTTATTAGGACCACTCCTTCTGTTAAGAATTTTTTCCTAATATCCAGCCTACACCTACCCTGCTACAGCTTGCAGCCATTCCCTCTCTCTATTTAAACAATGCATGGTGCCCTTTTGGGACAAGTGCAAGGAGACTCCGTAGTAATCAATAGAATATTCTTATGATTATTCTTTTATATAAAAACTGAAAGATTATCCCCCAAGGCTTATCCTCCCCGACACGTTTGCAGGTTGAAAAGCTGTTTCAGTGTAAAACTAGTAATTCAATGGAGAAATGAAAGGAGCTCTCCCCAGTTCTTGCCCAAAATGAGTTAAAAGACCCTTAAGGCAGTGAGTGGCTGAGTTCACCTCCCCTTCTTCATCCTTTCCTGGAGGATTAGAGGTGTATGAGCTGCAGGAGAACTCTCAGTGGCGCTGGTATAAATACATGCTTGAAATGCATATTTGTGCTTTTGGGCTTAAAAAACTCACTTTTAATGGGTTTCCATCCAGCAACTTCATGTTAATCATCTTCATCAAGAACATCTTCCCATCAGTAATTCTGCATAACACACGGAGGCATCTAGTGGAGTAACAACATACTGCAGGTCCATGTGGTGTTAAATGGTGGGTTATTGGAGCTCATTGGAAAGTTGGTTCATTTTTCCTGCAATACTAAGTGAAAAAGTAATTGGTTAATAGATGTTTACATGCAACTGAAGTTGAGTGTTTCTTTGAGTAGATTCCATACTTTTAGCTGGATTCTCCTGTTTTTCATTACATTCCTCCCATGGTTTATTTGCCTTTCTTTAGCCTTTCTTTCGTTGGCCTTTTCGGGACTACAGACAGGCCTTTCCCTTACAATACCCTTCTCTTTCAGCTGTACAAATTAGCAGTGAGTAACATGCACGTGTAAAGGAGAATTCACAGCAGTAGTGTTTCTCGGTTGCTTTCCTTTTCTTGTTTAAAATGAAACCCCTCAACTTCTGTACCTTCTCAGGCTACATCTCAGGGTTGTATTTTATGTCACAGAATTGTCACAAAACTGTTGGAGTTGGAAGGGACCTCTAGAGATTGTCTAGTCCAACTCCTCTGTTAAAGCAAGGTTGCCCAGGACACATCACTCAGGACATCATCCAGGCAGGGCTTGAAGGTCTCCAGAGAAGGGGACTCCACACCCTCCCTGGGCAGCCTCTTTCAGGGCTCTGCCACCCTCACTCACCCCAAAGAAGCTTTTCCTCATACTCAAATGAAACTTCCTGTATTCCAGCTTGTGCCCGTTGGCCATTGTCCTGTCTTTGGGAACCACTGAACAGAGTCTGGCTCCATCCTCCTTCAACCCACCCTTCAGATACTTATAAGCCTTAATAAGGTCTCTCTCAGCCTTCTCTTCTTCAAGGTAAAGAGTCCCAACTCTCAGCCTTTCCTCATTGGGGAGATGCTCCAATCCCTCCATCATCTTTGTTGCCCTACGCTGGACTCTCTCCAGTAGTTAATCTACTCTGATACCTGTCCTTGCCTCTGTAAATTCAGTGTTCTGCAAATCCAGCTGACCACAGTGAAGCAAACTGTTTTCAGACTCGAGCATTTTTCCAAGACTTTTCTCAGAGAAGCATCATCCCAGTTTTGCAGTTCAGATCTGACCTAAACCCCATGGATTGCACTGTGAAGCTGCTGAGAAATGTCTATGGTCCAACCTGGACCTCTCATCCTGGGTTGGATCCTCAGTAGGTGTGAGCTTCCACAGCTCCATCTCTGCCCAAGGCTGCAGTGGTACTTGAAGCCTTCTCAAACTATGGCAAAATTCCTGCTGGACTGGATATAGTGAGGAGTGTTGGTATTGTGACAGCAGGTTGCATGGCCTGCCGTCCCTCATGGGGGTCTCCTCTGCGTATAACAGGACTGAGTTTTAACGCCTTGTGGGAATCTGATTCTGATGTACACTTTGTCTTATTCTGTGTTACTGAGGTAAGAAGAAATTTTGCTGCTGGCTGGAAACCAGTTCTGAACCAGGTGAAGGGAAGCTGTGCATGTGTTTTGTGTGCACCTTTGTAGAAACTGTCTTTGCAGAAGACCAAATACCGTTTCCTTGTAATGTTTTTACTGTAGCACTTGTCAACTCAAAATGATGCAGCATTTCTTATCACCAATTTCCTCTCGAGCTCTGTGGGTTCACTCATTTGATGTCTGCTTTGCTTTACATCATCTACATCTACATCAGCTTTTAATGCTTTACACTGAGCTCCCACAGCAAGCACTCCTGAGCACCTCAGGGTTTAGTCCTGCCCTGGATGTGCCTGTATTTTGTCTGCAGTCAAAGGTGAGTGTTGAATGCTGTGGTAAGTAGAGATCTCTGTGGTTTTCCTGGGAAATATCAAGGATGTTTTTTCCCTGTTTTTCATAACACTTGGACTTGTGGTTTCACCACTGAAGCTGGGAGAGGAGCTGGCTGAGGTCAGGTGAAGTCGCTTTTTCTCCATTCTCCTAGACAGGGACTGTGTGTCCTTACAGCCTGGAGCTTTGGGAACTGTTCCCAACAGCTCCTGCTGTTCCCTGTGTGGCTGGGGATGTCCCAGCAGAGCTGGCTCTGGGCAGAAGCCCCGGTTGGCTCGGCAAAGCTCTACCCTGGAGTTGGTGGGATGGGGCTATGGCTTGTGCTGGTACTGGGTCCATTCCAACCCACTGTTCTCCTGATGGTTGCGTCCATTCTCAGCAGAAACCTTCTCATTCACGTGGCTGAATTTTCGGAATGGTGAGCTGTGAAAAAAAGCAAGATAGTGTGTGAGTAATCGGGCGCTTTGCTTCATGGCAGGGAATTCTGGTGGGGCTGCCATCACATGCACTCCAAGACGTACCTAGACATCCTCTGTTTAAGAAGGCCAAATGGTCTTCCAGTTACTGTTCTGGGAAGCTCATGTCACCAAGCGTATAATTCATTTCACTTGGAATTTTAAGGTCAGACATCAGTATCATTATCCAGAGGAAAAGCTTTAGAAAAAGGAGGGAGGAAGCTGAATTGATATTTGGAAAAATGGGAAATGTTTAAAATAGTTTTGCAAAATTAGAAAAAAAAAAAAAAAAGGGAAAAAAAGCCCTTTGTGAATAGTCATCCCACTCGGCTTCTGGCCAGTCTCAGATGCTTCTCTTCCAGAATGTCTGAGTACGAGTGAATCACGACAGGACCCTGGGAACTCTATGGCCATGCTCGTTATTTTGCACATGGCACCAGGCACCACTTGCAGATGGAGAGACTGGGAAGCTTTGCAGTTTCTAAACCTCACCTCGTTATACCACAGCATCCAATTAGGCAGCTTGTAGCTCCTGGGAGAGAGTCATAGAATTCACAACATGACTTGATGTTGATACTGTGGCTGTCTGGGAAAACTAATGTATGGACTAGGTTTTTAAGAGGTCATGGCCAGAAAAAAGCCTTTTAAGAGAGAAGGGGGAAAAAGGAAGAAAGTACGAGGAGTACGAGTAGACTCTGATGTTTATTGGGGATTTTTGTTGTTGTTGTTGTTATTTTGTTTTATTTTAAAGTAATCAAAGAAAAACAGCAGCAATAGAGAACTGAAGTCAGTTTTGCTGTTTCCAGTATCTCTTTATTTTCCTGAGGACAAAGCATCTGACTCTGCTGAATTATTTCCTTTTTTAACATTGAATGTCAAATTCTTTGGGTAAATCTCCCCAAATGCAACCAAAAACCTTTGAGAAGTTGAGTTCTTTTCCCAGGAAAGTTTGAATAAATCCCTTAGATAAACAGAATTTGGCCTTGAGCTGGGAGGAAATGTGTTTTATGGGTGACAGCATGAGCATAATGATTTGGATTGTAGCCTTCTGCCTTTCTGCTCTTCCAATTTATGTATTTTTCTGAAGAAAGGTCATGTATCTATTGTACCAGTCCATTTGCCCTGTATTTGAGAGGATGTAAACAAACTCAAAAGTAGTTTCATATTTATTTTATCATCTTGATAAAATAATTTTGAGATATTTGGCTATAGTACGATCGAATATATAGCATTTCTCTGAACCATATTGGAGCAAGACTTAGAGCTCTTTGTCTTGCTGGTCTGACAGGACTGGCAACTTATTGGTGGGCATTATTAATAAATGGACATCTAGAAGAACGTGAAAGCCTCGAGAAAAATGAATTCATTTCTGCTCTTCCTCTTCCCTAGTCCAACTAGAAATTCTTAATGAAGCCTTGGAGACAATCTTCTTAATCCGAGTGGTAAAATATCTTGGTGCTTTAGTGTATAGTAGGAAGTGTTGCTAATGCTCATAAAAATACTCTGATGCTATTTCAGCATCCAGCCATGAGATTGGCTGCTGGATTAAATTCTGCAGATTATTTTTATGCTGTCTGAGGCATAGTAATTCCTTAGTTTAAAAGATAATGAGCTCACTGAGGTGTTTTACTGCGTCGATCAGTATCAACTCACTGGGTTTTGAAGTTGTTGTGTGTCTAGCGCAGAATATTTTAGTAAAACCTCATAATCATTCTGGAATTTGAGCTATGGGTTATGTCATCTGGTGAGTATGTGCCTGTTGCAGATGAAGTCCTTCCTGGTCCTTACCCTCCCAGCTGGCCCCCTCGCCAGGTGAAGGGCTCGCCGTAACACTTCTACCTACGGCAGTGTGAACCTGAGCATGCTCTTACCTCTCGGTTTCTCTGTGGGATGTCCCTACTCTGTCAGTCATCTGCTACTATCAAGGTGTCTTCTCCAGTCCTCGGTTTGATCCACAATCCCAGGGCCTTCCTGTGTTCGTAGGTGGTGTCTCTTTTATTGGTGAGAACCATCATAGTCATCTGCAGAAATAACCTCCTTAGACCTTTCCCTAAAATTGCCCTTCACATCCATTTTGTTGCTCAGTACCAGGCTCAGTTTCACCATTAAATACCAGTATCCGGTATCAGTCCATGTCGTTCATCCCGTCTGCTTTGCTGTCCCATACCAACTTAATGGAGTGTTCCTTCAGTCTGCTTTCCTTTCAATGTGCTGAGAATCACAAGGAACTTGAATCAACTTCTTCAATTTCTACTTGATCAACCTCTGTAACACTGTAATCTGCCATGAAATTAGTCCTGCTGGCCAAAGGTGGAAGAGCAGAGCTGTCATAGTGAGAAAAGTGTTGGCATTTGATGCTTCACGCTTCCTCAGAATGACCAAAATTAGCAGAAGGAACCTTGGCAGTGTGATTCTGTCAGGTAGATCAGATCCCAGGAGAAGATCTGGTGGTTGGTTGTAGAATGAAGGGACTGGTCCCTGAAAACATTGGGTGGCATGAGTTCTAGGTGACATTGTGGTTCATAGGCAAAGGTTTTTATGAAGTCACAGAAAACTTACCTACCAGGATCTGCCCAACTGATGTGTGGGAGATAGGCTGCTGGGACTTTCCTTCCTCTGTCTGATGAAATAGATACTGCATGTGTAAATGTGTGTTAAGGCACTAAATGCTTCCTTCAAAGCATAATGAGAGTAGATGAGGGTGTGTGTGTGTGATGACTTTTAATCATACCGTGGAGCTTAAATTTGGCAATGCATTTCTGCTTAAACGAAATCCTCGGCTGTTTCCAATGGGACTGAAACATCTGTTTGTTGTTTTGTGGAGCCTGCTTTTTGCCCAGAGAAAAGGGTGTGCTTGTGTATCTTGTGTGCTCTTCGGCAAGGGCTTGTTAAAAATTGGTCCTGGATGCTCTGAGAGGGAACAGCCCAGTGAGAGCCGAGAGAGAGCCCAGCCAGTGGTGGGAGTCCCGAGCCAATGGGTTCCTTCGCCTCTGTCTAGACCAAAGAGGGTTGGAAATTTTCAGATTAGCTTTGGATAAGCCTCTGAACTTCTGGATGCTTCTCCCAGCCAGATTAGACCTCTAAAGAGCTTGAGGTTTGCCCGTTGCTAATTTTCATATGCATTGCATTAAAAACCCTTAAGTTGAAATATTTCTTATTTTAAAAATAGAATAATAAAACAATAAATCAGAAGGAAAAGCTTGCTGAAAAAAAATGTAGAAAACAGATGAAAAGCAAAAGGGAGAACTGATCTTCGTAAAAATACCATACATGCCAGACCCTTCAAATACCATTTCCTGCATATTGCACTTAAAAAAGCATGATATTACAACATGCTCTTGCAGGCAGGGGCCAACAATATGAAAGACTAAGGCCTTGTTTGATCTTGGGAATTGAATGGATGTCATTTGACCCGTCCACGATCTGATCCTAGGATGTGTCAGCTGATTTTCCACTCGCCGAGCGTCTGCACTGCTCCCTCATCTCTTCCCCACCCTCTGTGTGAGCAGATAGTACCGACATGCATCCTGTCCTGGGCTGCCGGGTACTGCTCTGGAGCATCCTGGCACCCCATTGCCTGTGGGTTGGGCACAGGACTTCAAAAGCACATTTTTTGGCATGGGAAGGAAACATTTTGAAGTGAGTTTGGGCGCTTCCCAAAAAGACCTGCTCCAAGCAAGTAGAAAGAAAGCTTACATTATCTCATGTGAGAGACCCAGAGTCTTTAAGGAGCTTGCCAGAGATTTTTGAAATACTGTCTTGCTGGTGAGAAACCTTGACAAATGCAGTGGCTGCTGACGAAAATACAAGACATAAACATAGCGCGGAGGTACTAGCCCAGAACTGTGTGTCTGCTCTTAATTGCTCAGAATCTAGAGTTTACCTGATGTCTATTTTGCAGATGGGAAAATGGTTTGCTATTAGTCGAAGTGCGTGGTGGGAGCTACAGAAGGCAAAACGGAGGGAAGCTTCAAAAATAACATCTGCTTCATATTTATGAATTTATTGTTCTTTACTATTTATTATTTTATAATACTTCATATTAATGAAGAAGTTGTAGCCATTAGTAAAACATCTTCTGGAACTAAGGTTTAATACAATTTCTTTCTGCTTAGTGAAACTTTGTATAATTAGAAAGACATTGGGAGCTTGGAAAAAAAGATACAGGGTAAAAAGCAGATACATGTTGTATTTCAGTACAGAAATAGCACTTGCCAGAGTCCTTGAACACATAATCTTGAAACGAAGTGGAGTAATAGCTACACTATTTTCTTACCAATGACTCTCCAGATCCATAATTTGCGGTTGAAAGCTGATTGGTTTTCTGGAGTTTTCCGCTCAACAATTCCTTTCCCATAGTAAATAAACTGCAAGGTGGCTGCTCGTGACTCCTCAGCTCAGTAGTGTCAGAAAATACCCTTCACTGGAAGCCACTAATGCACAAGCTCAGGGAAAAAACAACAAAACCAAAACCAAAAAACAACAAACCAAAACCAAAAAACAACAAACCAAAACAAAAGCTGAGCTGTTTTTTGTCCTCCACAGGAACCTGTTTGGCGCTTACTGAAATGTGCACTTGATGCCTGTGCTGTGGGAACTGGGAGATGAGATGGGCCATCTTGCATCTCAGCTCTTATTAGGAGGTACCAGGAGAATATGACCCTGCTGGGGTGTTGGCTCAAGAGTTTGGTTTGGGTTTTTGTAAGTGAAACTGTATAAACAACAGCGTGCTTTCCTCAGTCTTCCTATTTTGATGACAAGACTGGGAGAGCTGGTGGCTAAATGGGGTGTGTGTGGGAACCCCAGTAGTACATTAATTCCATTCTCTAATGAAGGACAACAAGGAGAAGGCCACCAGTAATTCTTATGAAGGGGAGAGACCCTGTGCCAGACCATTGCATGAGGTATACCCATAGTTCATCTTGCTTTTACCCTGTGGTATTTGTAAATCCATTGCAGCTGATGGGGAAACAGCTCCTGGTTCTTCATCTGCTGAGGGAGAGCATAGAAAGAGAAAAGCTGAGCAGCCATTTGTTGTGTGTTGGTTGTGGGTCCCCATTCTAGCAGGAGAGATGAGGGTTGAAAGGGCAATTTTAGATGTCTGAAATTAATCAGTGGTCAGAGATGAGTACTGGGGAGGTCCTGTCTTCTCTAGTAGCAGTCACAAAGCTCATGAGAGCTTTCCTGCTGTGTATCCAGTGCCATGATCCCCCGGCACTGAAGCTCTTGATTGCTTCCATTTCATCTGCGTCCTACAATAGAATGCTGAGTTTTCCTCAACCCTGGGAGCATCTCCATCTCAACCTTGGGTCTCCATCTCATCCTTGTGCCTCTGTATAACCAACACAAGGTGATTCCTTTGGTATTGGCAGGTGTCAGGGTTCGAAATCCCTTTGGGCCTCTCACTGGCAATGATCTAGTGGATTCTGGTCCTTGGCTTTGGAAAGCATCCATCCTGTATTGTCCAGTTGTGAGCTCCCAGTGCAGACTCGAGAGGTGTATGTCCATCCTTGTATGGCTAGTTTATTTTTGGTAGTTGACAGAAGTGTCCAGAGCAAGAATGTGCAGTGTGAGGTGCTGGGAGACACTGCTGAAAGGTGGGATTACAGCAGGAAAGGTATCCCTTTCTTTTGGGGGCTGATTTCCTCCTCTTGGTTTTCTTATTGCTAGTGTGGAATGGATTAAGCAGGTAACCATGCTTATCTCTCTACTTCTTCTGAATCCCCCCCAGCCTTCATATTCCTTATATTTTTGTATCATACATTCAGTGGTTGGTCGGGTTGTGTAGTGAGGTCTCAACTCGGGATATTTAGCTTTACCACAGCTTAAATAGTAAATGTTAGACCCCATTGCCAGACAAGGGGTCACTCCTTGAAAAAAAACCCATAGTATTTGTGGGAAAACTAATGCTTTCTTCATTTTGTAACCGATTACCAAAATGATCTAACAATTATCTGTGCTTGGACAAGCTGTACTGATGATTATTTTTTTTTGCTGGTGAACTTCAGCATATAAACAGCTCGGGTTCCTACTTGCTGTTTGTTGCTAGGTGGAGTGCAGCTCTCACCCAGTGTTCCGTTTCCCTACACAGATGACCAAAAACCACCCAGAGCACAGCATCAACAACAAAAAATAACACTTCCCGAGGAAGCTTTCAAAATTCAGGGCTTGTTTTTGTAAACTAGCTTTCTCAGTAGTCATGAAATATTGTTACTAACCCTGCAGTAATAAGAGCAAACCACAGAGGGTAGTTTGTTTTTGAAGCCTGAGGTAGTTTCTTGCACAACATTTACCCTTTGCTGACCTTGCTTGTCAGCGCTAGTAATTTGTTTCTCTGCTAGGATTCCTCTCCCAATATCTGCTGTATTAAATCCACCTTCTGAGGCTGATGGCACTTTCAAATAGCGTGGCATCAGTTCCCCTCCTTTAAATTACATTTCCCCTTTGTTACGTAAGCAAATCTATCATCTTCTACTGCTCTGTTCCTTGATGGAAGTGCCTGGAGTGTGTGTCAGACCCTCCCAACGCTTTCTGCTTTTCTTTCTAGTTTTTCCATTTTAATACAGGGTGACCAAAGCTGACAGAAACAAATCTGGGCAAAGATGTGTCCAGAGGAAATGTGTATTGTTTTTTAGTCTTTATATGTCGTTGATTTAAAAAACAACAAAAAAAGACCTCTTTTTTTAAGGGGGGGGGGGTAACAGATTTGAAAATTCTTGCCCTTTTTTATCAAGTTCTATGAGTAACATGGGCAATCACTTAATGGTCTCTGTATGACATAAACGCTGTGCAGCACCAGTTCCTCCCATTTCAGCCAGGATATCTCTCCCATAGCCTGGGGCTGTCCCGCTGTATCCCAACCCAGGTCCCTGGGGCAGGAGCACTGCCACCTTCACCTGCAACGCTGTTCCCATCTTCTCAGCTGGGAGCAAAGGCACAAACGAGCCCAGAAACTGTAGCTTTGCATTTAGTCATCAGCTTTATACTCTGCAAAATGTTCCATGTGGTCTCCAGAGGTCCTTTCCGACCCCGTATCATTCTGTTTGAGCGGTTCTTTCCTTGTGGCTTTTTAAAGGTGCTTTGGGGCACATGAAATACTAACTTTGAAATTACTTAAAAATCTAAGTCTTATTTTTCCTTTTGACATAGAAAGCATAATTTTACTTGAAAAATCACAGGGGATTGATTGCAAAGTCACGCACTTGTCTTTGAGAGCTTTGGTATTAGGCTTTTCAGTGCAGAATTTCTTGTTCTTCCAGTGAAGAACCACCACCTTTTTTTCCTCTTTTGTGTCAGTCAGGCAAGTTTAGTTGTTTCAGATAAGTATAAATTCACCCACTGACTTTTCCAATTCCTTTTATTCTTATTCTATCAGTTCCTTGGAGTTGCTTTCTTTTGGTTATTCCCCCTGCTTAACTGATTGAACGTGTTTGTTTTGTTCATTAATGAGAACATAATTCTCAATCAAATCGGAGACACTGAATGCAAAATTCCCTTTCCATGAACACCCTGCAGAGTTCCAGTTTTTTAAATCCCCTTAAATATTCCTGCTTATAGAATTCTGTGAAGAAATCAAAAGGCAGATTTATTCATTGCCATTTGTAAGTCAGCTGAGGCTCTGGGGACATGTTTTCTTCTAGCACTTGTCTGTGACTGCAGGAAAAGGGCGGCCGTTAGTGTGAGGCTGTTGTTCTGTCTGCTCCTACTCTCTGTCAGAGGACACTATTTTGTGCTGAAAAAAGGGAATGAAGAGTAGCACTGGCCAGATAACAAGTGTTGAAAGAGAAGCTGTGTTGTTCATCTTTGGTGGTGTGATCTGCATGTTGCTGACAGGTGTAAAATACATTTATGTCCACATTCACATTGTAATTTGAAGTAAACCAGGCGTTTTCAGAACAGGGTTTTTTCAAGTCAAGGGGAGACGTCACAGTACCTCATCCCAGTGCTGTTTTTTTGTGCTAGAAAACTATATGTAAGTGTCCATGACTACAAGATGAGCTGTCGCTATCAGGGAATGCAGGTCCAGCTGCATTAATGACCACCCCCCCTGGGAACCAAGAGATTTGGAGTATGTTGATGAGAACACTAACAGGTTCTCAAGATGCAGCCATGATGACTTATGCTGTGATTTTATACAGGCAACTCAGTCACAGACTCATGGAATGCTTTGGGTTAGAAGGGACCTTAAAGCCCATCCAGTGCCAGCCCCTGCCCTGGGCAGGGATACCTCCCACCAGACCAGGTTGCTCAAAGACCCCTCCAGCCTGGCCTTGAACCAGGGATGGGGCAGCCAAAACTTCTCTGGGCAGCCTGGGCCAGGCTCTCACTGCCCTTACAGTAGGAATTTCTTTTTGGGATCTGATCTCTTAAGCATGTACTTCAGTCCCAAAGAAATCAGTGGGTTTGAAACACATGTTCAAAGTTAAAGGCACGTATTGAAGTGCTTGTTAAATTGCTGTCCCTCGCGTACCTAACACTGTGCGTTTTACTCCTGCTTAGCCTTTTAGCTTTATATTCCAAGCTTAGACAGTAAGAAGAAATGAAATATTTGTAAATGTGGTGTCAAGTGCTCAGTCTCCAGCTCCCCAGAGACCAGTGGGACTATCCCCTAAAACAAGTACTGCTTGTTTGCGTGTGCCTTTTTAGTAGTTCATTGGTTTCTGCCATTTTTAGTGTCACTTCATGAGTTGTGCCTTTGCAGGCACTTAAGTTTCAATTGAGAAAGATGAAAGACAACTGTTGGGGTCAGTTAGGAAAACTGTGAAGTGCTGAGAACAGTTTCTGGGACTTGCCAGATTCCTCAGATTTGAAAAATATGGAGAGGGAATTTGAAGAACTTCTTACTGCTTCTGTAGTAGTGTTCTCTAATGATGGCCGTTATTTTTTAACAAGTTCTTGTACGCTACTGAAGACAGCAAGAGAAGGGAACACATGGTCTGGTGCTTTTATTGCTACTAGGAAGAATGCCTGTGATGTAGTACTCAAAGAATATAAGTATGATGAGAACATATTACAGATTGCCAGTATCAGTGAAGAGCAAGTGATGATTCACTGCCTGAAAAAAACAAAAGCGAAAAGGGGACAGACTCAGTACTTGATTGTATAAACAGTGTCCTCTGACACATTTCCATATATTTGATTTTGAATCAAATTTTTGAAAGAGAAAAAAAAATAAAACAAAACAATGGGGGACAAGTTCTTTTGAGTGGTGGAATTTTTCCATCCTGCTTTGAGTGTGATGCTTTCCCCTGGTGAGTTGCTCTGCCTTAGTCTGTGTAGCACTGGTAGGTTTGCACAACCTGGGGTAGGGAACTCAGGCACTGGCCCGTGCCATGGGCCTGGGGGGAGGGTCTTCTGTGTGGTCAAGAGCTCCTGCTGATGCTTCTAGGTGCTCTGCACTGATATGCTTTCATAGCAATAACACGTGAGGCACTCAGGCTCATTAGTAATGGTAGTCATTATTCAAAATAGTTGAGCTTTAGAGTGGTGTTCCTGTAGTGGAGCCGTTGTGGGAGGATATATATTGCAATAACTGACAGTGTAATTACTCTGATGTAAATAAAATCATGGATAAGTACAAGCTTCAGAGAAATGTGACAGGTCTCTTTGCTGTAGAGCAATTCTTGCCATTTGTGTGGTGGTTGTAGTACACAGGACTTTAGTAAGACCATAGTTGGTAGTACCATCACAGCCCTGGCAGAGTCATTACCCCACCACCTTCACAGCTCTTCACCCTGAGCCTGGGCAGAACAGGATGGACTGGGAGCATCTGTACATACCAATTGTAGGTTTTGTTTGTTAATGGAACGCTGTTTGCAGTGTTTGGTACAAGATTTGAAACTTGGGCATCTAGAGTTGGTCCCGAAATCAAGCAGTATGTGCTCACTAAAGCAAGTTCCAGTTTGTAATGACCGTGTTAAATTCTGTAGGTTCCAGGTGTAAATGCCACTGAACTCATAGAATCATAGAATGGTTTGGGTTGGAAGGGACCTTAAAAATCATCCAGTTCCAACCCCCTACCTGGGGCAGGGACACCTCCCACTAGACCACATTGCTTTAAGCTCCACTCAGACTGGCCTTGAACCCCTCCAGGGATGGGGCAGCCACAGATTCCCAGAGCAACTTGGGTCAGGGTCTCTTCCACAGACCAAGAAGTTATTCCACAGATCTCATCTCAATCTCCCCTTTTTCAGAGTCAAAACCCTTCACCCTCCTCCTGTGGCTCCCCTCTCTGATCCAGAGTCTCTCTCCAGCTTTCTGGAAGCCCCTTTAGGGACTGGAAGGGGCTCTGAGGTCTCTCTGGAGCCTTCTCTTCTCCAGCCTGAACCCCCCAACTCTCTCAGCCTGTCCCCTCAGCAGAGGGGCTCCAGCCCTCCCAGCCTCTCTGTGGCCTCCTCTGGCCCCGCTCCAACAGATCTGTGTCCTTCCCATGCTTAGGACTGATGCAGAACATGAGTGTCAGAGTGGGACTATTACTGAAGGGAAGAAAAGGGGGGAAATAAAGGATCTCTAGGGGTAAAACAACCTAACAAACCAAATAAATAATAAGACAACTCAATTCTGTTGTCTGTAAAGGGTCTCAGAAACCTTAATAATGAGAACATTAACAATGTATAGCCGTAGAAGTTTGTAGTTTCAGGAGGTGGTTACAGGGTAGTTTGCTGTGAAAGGCAGGCTAGCTCTTCTCTGTAGTGCCTGAGCCCTCTAGCCAGGATATACAGAGAGAAAACCCAGACTACCCTGTGATCATATTTTGTCTTTTCCGCATGCTTCGGCACACCCTTGCTTGAGGTGGGACTGGAAGCGAAACTTCTGGAATACACGAGGAAGACCATTCTTGTGGTATTGCCATCCCAGCCAAAAACAGGAAGCATTGGAAACCTTGCCAAAGACAAAAAAAAATAAAATAATCAGACTGCTAGGGAGAGATTGCCAGCCTGATTTCCAAGCCAAGGGGATTTGGAAAAGCATCTGGATGTGTTAGAGGTTATCCAAACCAGAGCAGGAGACTTTCGCTTACTATCTAGTGTATGAGCGCAGCCTTCTGTGCTGTCATTGAGGAGGTTCCTTTATCTGGTTGGTTATTAGCAGCCTTAACCTACCTACCATAATAACTTACTTCCCTGTAAGCAAAGGAGCCTGCTGTTCAACCAACCTCAGACTGCAACTTGAAAGGTCTTATTCTTGAAAAGATCTAATAGAGGGCAAAACCCCTGCAAGGAGCTCTTGATAGACATAGGGTTTTTGCTTGCACTGGAAGCACCTGGCTGCGAAAGGCTTGTCATCTATAAAGAATCATAGAATTGTCTAGGTTGGCAGGGACCTTTAAGATCGAGTCCAACCATCAACCCAACACTGAGTAAAAAACCCATCACTAAACCACGTCACTGAGCACTAGCAGTGCTTGAGATACATTATAAGAAAAAAAATGTAAAAAAAATGTTTTCTTTCTAGGGTCTTTTATTTATAATATGTAAGTTGAGTAAGTAAAGTAATATTCAGACAGAAAATAATCCCATCTCAGCACATTCTGATTACTCAGCCGAAGGAGCCATACAGTTGCAACAAAACCAACAGAATTTGGTGTTGGGAGATATAACAAGAAAACATCCTTCAGGACAACTTGTTACCCTGAGTGTTTGTGGCAGAAGGTCTCCTTCTGTAGAGGAGCTATTTTCAAAATCAAAATTAACTTGACAAGTTGGATCATCAGACCTCCTGATTAGGTATTGGCTCTTTGTGTTTCACACTCTTTGTTAGTGTGAAATCTGAAGAACAGTTTCTAGTTATTTGTTTACGCTTTTGAGACCGGTTTTGGAAGATCATAGAATCATAGAATCATTTAGGTTGGAAGAGGCCCTTGGGATCATCCAGTCCAACCATCAGCCCCCCTCTACAAAGTTCTCCCCTACACCAGATCCCTCAACACCACATCTAACCCACTCTGAAACACAGTCAGGAATGGCGACTCCACACTCTTTTCGGACAGCCCATTTCAGTGACTGACCACTCTTTCTGGGAAGAATTTTTTCCTAATGTCCAGCCTAAACCTACCCTGCTGCAGCTTGAAGCCGTTCACTGTTCTGTTGCTAATTGCCTGTGAAAAGACACCAGCAGCACCTTCTCTACAATGTCCTTTCAAGTAGTTGTAGAGAGGGATGAGGTCTCCCCTCAGCCTCCTCTTCTGCAAACTAAACAGTCCCAGCTCCCTCAATCATTCCTTGTAAGATCTATTCTCCAGGCCCTTCATCAGTTCTGCTGTCCTCCTCTGTACTCACCCCAGCAGCTTCAGATCTCTCTTGTGCTGAGGTGCCCAGAACTGGACACAATACAAGATCCACGGCGCTTTCTCAACAGAGGGATGTGGAGTTCATTCCGTGCTACAGAACACACCTAACTCCTTCCCTTATTGCTGCAGAATCGCATAAGGTCGGTGTGGCCGGCTGCACCCCCTGAGAAGGTACCCTGATAGCTATGATGCTGCTTTGTGCTTTTCACTTTGCCAAAGAACCAGCGATTTAGTTCTTCCTGCCTTGCTCCTCCCTTCCATGCATAGCTTGTGTTCTGAGAAATCACTCTGAAAAGCTTGAAAAAGCGGAATACTCAGTTCTTATTTGAATAAAATACTGACTGTATTAGGTAATTTTTTTAAAAAAGATTTTGCTAGGAAATGCAAGAAAAATTGATATTTTTTGCATCTCTGCTTTCTTTATCCTGACTGCAAAAGGTTGTCTTTAATGCATGCAAAAACCAAGGTAGTTTCTCTCAATAATAGCTGTAAATTTGGGAAACTACAGCCAAGCGAATATGGTGGATGAGGAATTATCCTTCCTTTTTTCCTCTCGTGGCAGCTGGGTCTTGTGCTCAGAGCTCTGAGAGATTCTTCTAACTATGAAGATTTTCCTGGTAAGGGACTTCCTCATCTTTTTTTTTTTTTTTCTATTTATATTGTGACATTATCAGGAATAATAGAGGGGTTTAGCTGGAAGACTTTTAACTTCACTCTAGAAACAATTTATTAGGGAGCATTTTACACCTTTTGCTAGACCCACTGAGGGATAAAGAAAACCCCTCTGAAAGGAGTCTTCTTACAAAAGGACCATTCACACTATTTTGGTTGTATTTGTTTTCAGCTTGAATGTGATAGGAAAAAGAACATTTGTTTGCAACAGCTTTTTAGGAGAATGAGCTGCATGTGTGAAACTTTTCCAAAATAAATAGTAATGTAAGAATAATGATATAATTTTTGTTTTGATTTTCTTTTTAGTGGAAAGAGAAAAGGAATGCACCTGCATTTCTTAATGATTGTAGTGGGACAGAGGAGGTAAAGGCACTGGAAAAAGTGGGAGTGGAGAAGATAATTCTGAGCATGTGCTGTAATTCTTAGTGTCTGTTATGTCCAAAAAAAAAAAAAGAGAAAAAGAGAAATGTTTTTAATAGTTGGTATGCACTTTGTCCATGATGCTTGACAACAGTTACATCAGTGTGAGGTCAAGTTCCAGGTCAGCACAACATTAGACTAGTGAGGGCTTAAGAAAGGTTCTGGTACTGCAGTCACTGTAATTATGTGTAATTCTTTCTCTGAGGTCCATGGGAACCAAATGCTTGAGTTCTCTGATGTCTACGGTACTGCATCCTTACGAAAAGCTCAGGGGATGGCTGGTTACTCTGGCCTGACAACCTTCAGCAGTCCATGTTTATTAATGGGCTAACTCAGAGCTCCCTGTACGTTATGGAATTTCATTTCCCCATAATTGGGGAAAAAAGCCCTACGTCTTGTTTAGCTCTTAGAACTAAATTATCTCCCCGTTTAAGTGGAGTTAAGCTAGCAGAAGACGTGACCCTGTAGTGGCACAAGGCCTCATAAGAAGCCATGAACTCTTGAATCCAGTAGGAAGTGTTGAAAATCTTGCATTAGTTTTAAAGCAGAGGGAATATCTCTATTGACTCCACCTTCTACAATCTGTATGGGGTTATTCTTTGGTAGTCCCAACACAGGTGAATAAGATTTCTGTATACATTTTTTTTTAAGTGTGCACCTTTTGGGGTGACTGCCAGTCCTTATAGAGACACTGAGTAGTTGTGGGGCTTGGTATCCTGCTGCACAGTCATCTGAAGCAGCTGTAATACTGTCAGAGTTATTTAAAACCTATTGAAATTTTATAGAATTATCAAATAGCCTACCTTTATCTGTGTTTGCTAGTATGTAGTCAGTTTTTTTTTCCTCTTGAACAACAATCCAGGAGAACTGTACTGTTACTGGAAAGGAAGCATTCAGTATATGAGTACAGACCACAGCAGAGAACTCTTGCCTGTTAGAATGATGTGTTGTTACTGAGGGTACACTGGGGACCTGTAAACAAATAATCAAAATTAATAATGTAGGTATGTTGGGCTGCTATCATAACAAAATGTAAATGAGGAAAAAATGAGTGTGCCTGTGGGATGGGACTCGATTCTCAACACAGACCTGACTTTGCGCTTGTTCAAGTCAACAGGCTTGTTAGTAGGGGTTTTGGCGAGAGCAGGACTGAACCATGTTGAAAACTTTGCCTGCAATTAGTACAGGAGACACGAAAGCCCACCCCGTGGTGGGCTCACAGGGGTATTTAGATTTGCTGCTTTGGGAAGCTGATGCTCTCAAAACCCAGAACAACACTAATATTTAAGGCACCTATTTTCTAAAGCACGTTACTCTGTTTCCTCTTTATTAATAGAATTGTATTTTGGCACTAATGAAAGCTGCTGAGGTATTCTTGTAGCATCTTAGGGGAATTTGGAGCCACCTTTTGTCTTCCAAGAAGCTCAGTAGAGGTTTGGTTGACTTCAGGTTGACTCCAGTATGAGAAGTGGAGCTGTTCTGCAGACTTGACTTGAGGTTTTGTCTGTTTGTGATGGAAAGATGGAGGAAAAAAAGTGTTATGGTTTTATATCAATTTCACTTTGTTGTGGTCCATGCAGGCTCTGTGGGCCTTGGGTTTGGAACAGAACAAGTATGGATTCTTCAGAAGACAACTCGGTTATCCAGATAAAAATGTGCATTTCAGAACCGAAACACATCTGCGCTGCAGCACGGCAAGTTCAAAGCCTCTTGGAGAAGTTTATGGGAAGCAGCTGTGGGTTGTCTTTGTTAATTCGGACCAGAACCTACTTGAGGGTTTGACACAACAAGTTTACATGGTGAGATTAAGTAAAGAAAGTTAATGTCTGCTTTTAATAACAAGAGCAAGTAGCAGAGGTGGCAAAGTATTTTTAATGACATCATTTGCCCAGCTGTTTTACACATCTGTAACGTGGAACGTCATTCCAGTTCTGTAACACTTCATCCTTACTGTTCCACACCTTTGGGATAAGGGATAAGGTTACCTGTCTGGAAGGAAGCGGCCTGGGAAACGTTTGTATTTGTGGTTAGTTATCAGTGTTGGTCATGCTTAAACATTGGCTAAAGTGTTCTGAATTAGATATCTATTTTTTGCCAACATGTTAATTAATTACTTCACTGTGAATTTGGCTCCTCCACAGAGATCACTGTGCTCTGGGCCAAGCTTACCTCCAGGAATGAAACATTTGCAGCAGCTGCAAAAATGTTTTTACTTATTTAGAACATTTTATAGCCATGAATAATGACATGTATGTAAGTCACACATTAATTTGTAATGTTAGATGCTTCCTTTTACAATATCTGAGACAAGGATGGCACGGAAGGGATATGTTAGGTGTCTGTACGGCATTCCTATGCATGTGCATGTGTTGTCTACATATACACAGTCTGTTTCTGCTCTTGTTAAATTCAGTGGTCTCTGATTCCGGCTCCTTCTCTCTCTTTCCATTGTAAAGATGATGTAGATCTGCAGAACTACTGTTAAGGTGGTGCTTGGGCTCCTGTTTTCACTAGAAGGCCTTGTCTTCTGAAGATGCTGTGTCCAAGTAGAGTCCAAGTGTGTCCAACTAGAAGGCCTTGTTTTGTGAAGATGCTGTGTCCAAGTACGGATGGGTTCCTAAATACATCCAAAGAATTCCTACAATAAATTTAATTGATTGGTGGGCTAGAAAAAAATAATCTTATGTTGCATATTTATTTTTCATAAACCCAAGTAGTTTGCTAGCTCAGTGGGAAACAAGGGGGAATTTTCTTTTATAATAATTTTGGGATTTGCTGTCTCCTTGGATCAATCTCTTGTGTTCCTCAGCCCAGTAAACGTTGTTCACAAAGGGTCTGTCAAGCTGGTGTGCTCTGTTTATCATTTGGGTCCACTTTCACAGAGCTACATGTTCGAAGATTTTGGGTTTTTTCCTATCTAGCGTTTCTTAGGACCTAGGGGCTTTCTTAAAACATAAATACATTGACAGATTGCGTGTGGCGTGCTTTGTGAATGCACCTGAGCTGCTCAATTTTGTTACAGTGTGAATTAGCCTTCAGTTTGCAAGAAAAAATGAAAACACTGATTTTGATGCAAAATTGTAGTGTGCCTGGAGAGAAACAAGATTCTGCCTATTTAAATGCAAGATAAAACAGATTTGTGAGAGAGAATGCTGTGGGATGGATAAGAGGGCCACTGTTCATTGCAATACAATAGGAAAAATCTTGTTGTTGTCTTCATTACCAGTGCAGATAATGATCCAAAACTTGGGAGCCAAAAAGATGCCTTTTGGGGAAAAGTATACTTTAGGAAAGATATATTGTGTTTTTTAGGATGATTATTAATATGGGATTTGCTGAAAGGTGTAGATAATTAGTAAGTGCATGGATAAGTGTGATGGTGCTCCTTTCCATTGACAGCACCTTTTCATCTCTGCTGCATGTTTTCTGTTGTTGTTTTTATATGTATGTTTTTATTTAACTGTGTGTACAGTAATGGTTGACTTTTCCCTAGCCTTTGTTGCAAAAGCACATTGGTGTTTTTCAAAATCAGAGGCTTTTCACAGAATCACAGAATGCTGTGGGGTTGGAACGGACCTCTGGAGATCATCTAGTCCAACCTCCTGGCAGAGTAGGTTGCAAGGGAACCCATATACAGGGAGGGTTATGAATGTCTCCAGAGATGGAGGCTCCACCACCTCTCTGGGCATCCTCTGTCAGGGCTCTGCCACCATCAAAGGGAAGAAGTTCCTCCTCATGTTAAGATGGAACTTCTTATGTTCAAGTTTGTGCCCGTTCCCTCTTCCCCTGTCCCTGGGCACCTCTGAAAACAGACTGGCCCCATCCTCCTGACACCTACCCTTGAAGTATTTATAGGCCTTGATCAGAACTGCTTTAGAACTGTTTCTGAACTGTTGAAATGAGCTTTCAAATTCCTACAGGGTTGGAAAGTCTGAAAATTTAATTTCCTTCTGGAAACTTAAATTTTACTTCATGCTGTGGAAAAAAAAATTGAAAAGGTTGTGGTGGATAGTGTGAGTCTTAAAAGACAAAACACAATTTTAGAGCAGGACTATAGATTCATAGATTTATAGTGAAAAATTAAGTTCTTATACCTTGAGTTTACCGTTACTAAGTTAACATGTACAATTTTTCCTTTCAAGTTTCTTTAGGAAATATGTAAGTGATACAATTTGGAATAAAAAAAGAAAAGAAAGCGGTGATAATTTGTATCGGTGAGAGAGTTTCCAGGCAGAACTGGTGGAAAATTGCATGTGCTGTACATATTTTAGAAGTGGGGAAGTCTGGTCAGGTGATAAGAGAGTCGAGGTTGCAGTTTGATTCCCCGGTGTTCTTGAACTGTAACGCGACCTTCAGATGAAGATCTTGGGCCAGAAGCCAAGTATTGGGGTAATATTTCAAGGCTGTACTCAGTACTGAAATTCTTTGTATTTAACACCTCCGTGGCACAGGGATGGTGGGAGGTGGCAGGTAATCTGTCTTGCCAGCCCCTGACCTCACCTACGAGCACACCTGTGTGTAGAAGGCTCTTTGCCTGAGCTTCAGAAATCTGCCTCCTTTTCTAAACAAAATTAATCCCAAGGTAAGAGCTATCCTCTCTTCTTGGAACAGATGGGCATTTCCTATTTAATTTCACAGAATCACACAGAATCACAGAATGTCAGGGATTGGAAGGGACCTTGAAAGATCATCCAGTCCAATCCCCCTGCTGGAGCAGGAACACCTAGAGCAGGTCACACAGGAACACCTCCAGGTGGGTTTGGAATGTCTCCAGAGAAGGAGACTCCACCACCTCCCTGGGCAGCCCCTGCCAGTGTTCCCTCACCCTGAAGAAGTTTTTTCTCATACTTAAGTGGAATCTCCTCTGTTCCAGCTTGCACCCATTGCCCCTTGTCCTGTCATTGGATGTCACTGAGAAGAGCCTGGCTCCATCCTCCTGACACTCATCCTTTACATACTTATAAACATTCATGAGGTCACCCCTCAGTCTCCTCTTCTCCAAGCTCAAGAGACCCAGCTCCCTCAGCCTTTCCTCATATGGGAGATGCTCCACTCCCTTCATCATCTTGGTAGCCCTGCCCTGGACTCTTTCCAGCAGTTCCCTGTCCTTCTTGAACTGAGGGGCCCAGAACTGGACACAATTTACCTGTACTTGATTAAACTACTGATCATAGAATCCTAGAGTGGTTAGAGTTAGAAGGGACCTTAAAGATCATCAAGTTGCCTCACCCCCTCACGGGAAAGAATTTCTTTCTGGTATTTAATCTAAATCTCCCCTCTTCCATTTTAAAGCCATTACACCTTGTCCTGTCAATAACTTGCTGAAAAATTGCTAAGCTACATCTCAGTAACTTAGAATCATTGAATGGTTTAGGTTGAAAGGAACCTTAAAGCCCATCCAGTGCCACCCCCTGCCCTGGGCAGGGACACCTGCCACCACACCAGGTTGCTCCAAGGCCCCTCCAAGGATGGGGCAGCCACAGTTTCTCAGGGCAACCTGGGCCAGGGTCTCACCACCCTCAGAGTGAAAAGTTTCTTCCTAATATCTCATCTAAATCTCTCCCCATTCAGTCTGAAGCCGTTACCCCTTGTCCTGTCACTACATGCCCTTGTAAAAAGTCCCTCTCCAGCTTTCCTGAAGGCCCCCTTCAGATACTGGAAAGCTGCTAAAGGTATCCCCAGAGACTTGGATGATTCAAATCAGCGCTGAGCCTTTTGCTAAAAAAAACTTATTTATATGAAACAGAACGATCTGCCCTGACACATCCAGGAAATTCTGGACGCTGTGTGGTGCAGCTGATTAGCTAATCATAGATTTTCCTTTTTGGCTTCATGATATGCTTCCTATAGCTTGAAAATATTACAAAGCTTAATAAATCTAAGAAAAAGCTGGTGAAAAATTCGTTGATGCGAAGCTTATGTGTGCCTGTAGTGTAGATCACCAGAGGAGGGGTTAACAGGCAAGAGCAGGTTTTCTGCAGAGGGCGTATGGATCCAGTGGATGCAAAGGGATCAGGGCTTGATATATGGATCCAAAGGGATGCAGAGGGATCAGGGCTGGGTGTATGGATATGTTGGGATGCAGTGGGATCAAGGCTGGGCACATGGATCCAGTGGGATGCACAGGGATCAGGGCCCAGTGCATGGATGTGGCAGGATGCAGAGGGACCAGGGCTAGTGGGATGCCGAGGGGCCGGGTGCATGGATCCAGTGGGATGCTGAGGGACCGGGGCCCAGTGCATGGATCCAGTGGGATGCTGAGGGAATGGGGCCCGGTGCATGGAACCAACAAGATGTAGAGAGACCGGGGCCCAGTGCATGGATCCACCAGGATGCAGAGGGACCAGGGCTGCTTGGAATGCAGCATGCCGCAGTTCACAGAGTGCAGCCGGTTGCCAAGCCATTTAACAGGCGGCTGGTTTTGTTGAAAAGGCAGCTTGAAAAGTTAAAACCTTCTTATTTTTTTTTTTAAATCAGCTGGAGAACATTATAGTCACGCAGAACCGAAAGCAGACAACTTGTTAAAATTAGTGTTGGCTGTAATTAAAAACATGCCAGGGGAAAAAGACTCATGAGAAGAAACAGACTCTTGGAAAGCTCCTGACATTGCTAGGTGTCTCAATGGAAATGTAGCTTGCTAATTGATTTAAATAATTGCTAGGTTACTACATGCTTTCCCCCCCAGCAGATAGCAGAGCTGTCGTCCTGCTCGTGGTAGAGCCCTGTAATCAGGTTCTTGCAAGCCTGGGGGCAAATAAAGGACCTTCACAGAGGTCTGTAGAGAAACCAGGGGCTGTGTTGCCAGGCTGCACTGCTCCCTGCTGGGGAGAGACCTCTCCTCCTTTCCAAAATCTGGTGCTCTGTCTCCTGTTTCTCTCTGTGACAACTTTGCTTCTCATGCCAGTTAGGAATCATCATCGCTTAGGGATGTGCTTGGAAGTTTGTGTCCTCTAGGACTCTTCTAGAGGTTTTTTCCTACCTCTGGGTGTTGGTTTAGTCCATGTCATGATGCAGGCTCATGACTGGTTCACATTTAAGACTACAAGCATATACACAGGAATGAAGATTTTTGGGAAGGTGGGGAACTTGGAATAGAGTTCAGCCTTTGCTGGGGGCGCAGATGATGACCACTGGTGACACTGACAAGGTTAGTGATGCTTGAGACCAACTTTAGGAAGAGTGGAGGGGAAAACTGGACATTCTGGGTCTGTATCAGCTTATATTGTGGTGGGATGGGCATTGTATGACCACCCCAGCCTGCTTCTCGTTGCTGTGTTGCTGTCTGCAATACTAGAGTTATTAGTTGTCAAAAAATGTCATCAGTTTTCCACTCAACCTGCTGCTCTCACCTGTTGACCATAAGGGTCAGGAAAACTGGGTATAATGGTGAGCTCACGTCTATGAGTCTCCACCAGTAGATGTGCTTGCAGGGGCCATGGCGTTGGAAGACAGCAAAGCTGGGTTGTGTCTCTTACAGGCGGTGATGCAGATGTGTGATGGCAAGTCAAGGAGCCCATCTGACACCTGTCTGCTCCCTGCTCCGGGTTCCTGAGGGTGCTGTAGCTCTAAGTACAGTCAAATTGGCATCAGGTGCATTTGGAGTAGTGTGGCTAAAACAACAGGGCTATCAGCATTTATACCTGCATGAGGAATTTCTCTTGATGGGCAATGTAGTGTTTCTTTTCACTTATGTTGGAAAATAAACTTAGTTGTTGCCAAAATTATCTTCAGAAGCTCCTATAGTAACTTTTCCTTAAATAAACACCATTATGGTCTGAACACTCCCTCGTGCTTTCACGCTGGCTTCAGGCGATCAAGCAGCCCGAGTGAATCCCCCTCCTTACTGTACTATTAGGCCTGATTTTGTAGCACTGTGAATTTTACATCCATCCTGTCCCATTTAGGAGGAATTTTTATTTCATAGCTATTGCATATGGTTAGGAAGTGTCCCTTTCCACACATCATAATTCATTTTTTCTGTTGGCTTCTATTGTATAACACAAGTGTGAAAAATCCTCTCCTTTTGTCTGGAGAAGCCCCATTTCATATCGTCGTGTGGTTTGTCTGAGTTTTTCAGAAGATACCAAATCCATCTTCATGGCCTTGTGTCAGACCTACTGGCTTCAATTACGCCTTGTAAATCAATGACTACCCTATTAAAATCATAACACAATTTATATTGGCGTTTACGGCACATTGTAACATGATGATAGGCCCTTTTCACGGGATGCCTTTTGCCTTTTTGAACAAATCGAAATGTCCCAGCCCACCTTTTTATATTCTAATGCAATGAACTTCTTCTGCAGCTCCGTGTGATGCTTATTGGCTTCTAGGAGAGAGCCTGTTCCTAATTTCATGAGTCCCTCTTTGCATCATAACGTGGTTCGTGTCAGCTTTTACAGCGTATCCTCGCACCCTGGTGCCAAAGAGTATTGTGTCATAAAGCCAAGTGGCTTCTAATGGGCATCACACCCCCGTAACCCTCTCATGCACTCTAACCCTCATCTCTGCTCCTCTAACACTCTAGAAGCCCGGTGGCTCTATAGAATGTCTGCCTGGGTGCTGAGCCCCTGCAGGCTCTGGCTGTGCAAAGTGTGTGTCACAGGCATGTTTTAAAGGCTATTCAAGAGAAACGTTACCTGCTAGACTTGGATGACTCCCTTTGTCCTCCTTGGCTATTGCACAAATAACAGGCTGAGGTCCTTTTCTCTCTTCGTGTAGGGTTTATCCTGCATAAACTTTCAATAAGGCATTTATTTGCTTCCCTTATCAAGGTATAATTTTAGGGCTACCATTGTATTTTCCATTCCAAAATCTATTTGGGGCTTTTTGTCTTGTGGACAACCAGAAAAGCAGAAAAGTCCTTTTTCAGTTTGTATTACTGGCAATGAGAGTACTCTTGGCTGAAGGCAGATGAGATGGTGACCCCATATTCTCCTGTCCTGGTGCTCAGCACTGCTGATAGAAGTGCCTGCTGTTCCAGAGGTCACCAGGGGAGTTAATACAGTATTTCCCTGGCATCTCTGAAGCCTTTAAAGGTTCTTCAGAAGCAGAGGATACACAAGTATTCACTGCTCCAAGCTGGAACCTGAAATTGCTTTGGTTTCGAGGTATGCAGGTGAGTCTGCTGATTTAGGGCCTTGAAGCGTCTTTCAATAGGGTTCACAAATCTTAAATATTATCAGCATGTGGTAAAAATAGGGTTTATTTTCCCAAACTTCAAATGTCTGCATCTTGTCTAAACCCCTTAGTCTGTGTCTTTGTAGGTGGAAGGGAGAAATGACAGTGTTGGTACACGATCATGGGATTTAGTATAGAAAACTCCTTGTAGCTGAAGCAAACTGCTCTCCAGGGTTTTCTGTTCCTCCCTCCCCTGGCACCTTTTTTCTCCCCATTTGACACACGTCCAAGATGATGCTGGTTGAGACTGAATGCTGTTTGCCAACATTCAGTAGGATCTTCCTTTTCCAGTTCCCAGAGAAGAGCTGGAGAAGTGCAGTTCGGCCTCAACACGTGAAGGCAGGCAGTTCTGGGAAAGCAGGTGCTGGGGAACCACTGAAGGATTAGGGATTGTAACACAGGCCTGATCATTTCTGAATCCTCTTAACGAGCTGTGCGTTCTCTCTCTGATTCTCCATGGTGCTATAAGGAGTAATCCTTGGCCAGAGTTTCAGGCTGATATGTGGTCCATCTAAATGAGCTATTGTTACAACTCTTTATAAATCATCCGTTTTGTTAATTACCAGATTGTAGATCTGATAGCAGTAACTTTATATCTGAGCTCCTCGATTTTTTTCCTCAAGCTTTGGTAAAAGAAAAACTGTTATGTCAAAACTTTTTAACAGAAATCTGAGCTTCTAATACTATTGACGTGGCTCTTCTCCAGGTTGGAAGCTGGGACTTGTTCTCTCCTTTGCGCTGGGTTCACCAGCCAGACTATATTGATGTTGACTCACGATAGCCTGATCTTCCCATGGGATCTACTTTGTTTAAGTGAGAGAGAAGGTCATGGTACCTGGTAGAGTATGAAATGAGACCTGTGAAAGGTGGTGGAGTCAGAGGACTCAATCATAGGATGGTTTGCGTTGGAAAGGACCTTAAAGCCCATCCAGTTCCATGTCCCTTCCCTGGGCAGGGACACCTCCCACCCAACCAGGTTGCTCAAAGCCCTGTCCAACTTGGTCTTGAACCAGGTCTTGCTCCAGGGATGGGTCAGACACAGCTGCTCTGGGAAACTTGATGACTCAAGCTCCTGTAAAGCTGAGCATTGCTATTTCACCAATGCAGAGACTGTCAGTGCAGCAGATCATGTGCGCTGTGATTTGCCTAGAACTCATGGATTATAAGAATACAGAATGGTGGCTTGATGAGGTGTTCATCTTTACACAGTTTGTATTGCATTTTTGTATAAATTCTTACCATATTATACTTACTACCTTTATTTAATACGTGAGGATTTGTGAGAACTCTGATCTTGGAAGCAACAGGGAAAGATACAGAAGAAAACATTTGGTTTTCCTACATTCAAAGGATGTTGTGGAACCTATTCAAGGTAAAGAAGGATTTGTGTGTCCAGTTTCAGCCATGGTAGGAGGCTTGATAGAAAACCAGGTGAACTAAACTTCAAAAGCTTCCGATCAGATAAAATGAGGAACATATTAAGTGAAGTAGACTGGCACTGTTTATTAGAAAATGACGTTTGAAGGAAAATTGGCTACACTTTAAAGAGGTGCTGGAGTTGGCTCAGGGGGAGTGAATATATCTTTAGGTAAAACTAAACATAAAACTTTAAAAACAACGTGGATGAGTGATAAGTTGTTAAAGTTAATTGTGAGTGAAAGTAGAGCTCTAAAGCGTACAAGGAGTAGCAGAGCATGGGGTTGTCGGAGGGATTTGTAAAGACCAAGCTGCTATACAAATGGAGGATTGGAAGGGTGAAATGGAGAGTTAGCCGTTAAGGCCATTAAGCTAAAGAGTGCTCTGGTGAGTAAAGATGTGAACAGAGGGACTGCTTTTGGGGTGCTTACTCTGCTTGAACTAAAAAACTCGAAATGCCCCTCAGGGATTTAGTTCTATTTAATGCTGGACAGTTAAATAGTGCAACTCTTACAAGGGATAGTAAAGTACACTTACTTGACTACTTATTGTGCCTATTGTTATTATTGAATCATAGAATTGTCCAGGTTGGAAGGGACCTTTGAGATCATCTAGTCCATTAATTCCTAGTAATTAATATCAATTATTATATTGTAATATTTATATAACTACTAAGAGGTAATGTGTATGATTATGTATTGTGTGCTATAGCTGTATAGTAATGTATATTGAGATACAGTGCATATAGTGTGGTGTTTGTATGACATGATGCTTATCTAGCTGATAAACAGGCCTGGGTGTGAATTGTATCCTGTAGGAGATTGGTACAGATTCATCATATTCTGTAAAAGTAATATCATGTAGTATATCGTTATGTTAATGTTATTTATACATAATAATGGTATCACAGAGTGCTCAGGGTTGGAGGGGACCTCTGGAGATAATCCTGTCACACCCCCTGCCTGAGCAGGGTCACCTAGAGCAGGTCGCACAGAAACCTGCATCCAGGAGGATTTAAATGCCTGCAGAGATGGTGACTCCACACCCTCTCTGGGCAGTCGGAGCCTGTCCAGATCTCTGCCATCCTTACAGGAAAGGTTTTCCTCATGTTCAGATGGAATTTCCCTTGTTTCCATTTGTGTTTGTTGCTACTCGTCCTGTCACTGGGCACCACTGAGAAGCCTGGCCCAATCCTCTTGTCACCCACCCTTTAGATGTTGTTGGGCATTGATGAGATCCCCTCTGTCTGCTCTTCTTCAGCTGAACAGCCCCAGGGCTCTCAGCCTTTCCTGAGCAGAGAGTTGCTTCAGTCCCTTGATCATCTTTGCAGCCTCTGCTGTACCCTCTCCAGCAGTTCCTTGTCCTTGAACTGGGGAGCCCAGAACCGGACCCAGTATTCCAGATGGAGCCTCACCAGGGTCCTTTGACCTGCTGGCCATGCTTTTTTCAGTGCACCCCAGGAGACTACTGGCCTTCTTTGCCACAAAAGCACATTGCTGGCTCATGGGCAACTTGTTGGCTACCAGGACTTCCAAGTCTCTCTCTTGGAGAGTCTTCTTCCAGCAGGTTAGCCATAATCTGTACTGGTATATGGGGTTATTCCTCCCCAGGTACAGAGAACTGGAACTCTTCATGACTGCCTTTAGGTGCATAAAAACAGATTGTCTTCTGCAGTTGCAGCCTCTGGTAAAGGACCAAATTATGTTAACATCTAGTTATCCATCTAATAAAAGCAAAATTATGAACTGGCTGCTCATGGCCTGGACGAACGTACGNAAAGAAGCATCAAAAATAAATAAGGAGCTTGGATGGACTCAGTAGTAGTGAATTTCAAGCACAAATGTAATGCAAGTACAGGAGCAGTGGGAGCAGTCACTGAGCCCTTTGCATCAAAAAAATCCTTTGTATCCTTTGCTCTAGGAGGCCTTTTTTATACAGTATTTCAGGTATAATCTTACTCCTGTGTTTCCTAATGGCATTAATATTTCTGCCTCTGTGGAGAACACTTCTGCTGACGCTCCACTGGATAACGTTTACCCTCCTTCAATGGCGTTGTTTGGTAGCCCTCAGTCATCACCATCTTAATCCTTTTCTTCCTGAGTCTTGTCTTTATTAGTGTTAAAGATATTTATTTGCTCAAACTGCACATCTCAACTTGTAGTTTCTTTCTTCTTAGAGTAATTAGAATATGGCATCACTAACTTTGCGTAGCTGTTAATAATTTTTAAGCTGTTGCCATGGGATACCACACTTCATCTATATGTGGCAGATAGATTGTGCAAAATGCAGATCTGGAGGAGATTAAAAGGTGCTTTGGCTGAGTTTCTGTGGCATCTTACGTGAGGTAGAAGATGCTAAATCAACAGAAAGAAAATATGACTTTAATAGCACTGTTTCAATAAATGTAGATAGAAATGTACTAGAATGTCATTATCTTATTTCATTGCATTTTGCATTTTTTCATACCATAAAATGATACTTTGATAGTCTTTACTATTTCTGCTATGTATCTTGTAATTATTACGGGTTCATTAACCCTGATGTGACTCAGTTACAGTAAATACTGTACAAGTAAATATTGTACCGTACTGTACAATACTGTCTATTCAGATGCTGAAAGCTGTTGTGGTTTATGGTGTATGAGCTGGTATTTGGCACTTTGTCCTCTTCCTTGTAGTTAGATGGTAGCGAGAACTGACATCCTTCATCTTACTCATAAATGTGTTCTTGGGCTTCCAGGCTGTTAAAGGGCCTCATTTCACTACTGTCATGTAGTGTACAAGTAGTGAGAGACGCTCAGCAGGACAGAGTTTCAGCGACAGAGGTTTTGTACTCTGAAAAACCTAAGAGTTATTCAGAAATCCCATTCTTCCATGAGACGGGAAGGATAAAAAAAGGGGTGCTGGTATTTGATCATCTTCACCCACCACTTTGTCCTTCAGCTGGACCTTTGGCCGAGCTGATGTTCTGTAGTGCTGTAGTGCCTGGTTGGCACCTTCAGGTGAAAGAGATGTCAATAAGCGACAGAGAAAATACTCTTTAAAAAGAAAGAGTTAAAAGTAAGGAGCAGTGGTCATCATCTGTCTATTCAGATGCTGAAAGCTGTTGTGGTTTATGGTGTATGAGCTGGTATTTGGCACTTTGTCCTCTTCCTTGTAGTTAGATGGTAGCGAGAACTGACATCCTTCATCTTACTCATAAATGTGTTCTTGGGCTTCCAGGCTGTTAAAGGGCCTCATTTCACTACTGTCATAATGGCTTTTAGTCTGAAGGGAGCAGAAGAATGTTTCCGAGAGTTCAAACCTGCTTTAAATCATATGAACGCTAATGCCTAGGCAAGTATCATTACAGTGAGCCCAATGGTGATGAAAACAGATCCTGGCTTTTTTTGCACCTTTTGGAACATGGTGGTAAATCTGGAAAAAATCACCATTGGTTACTCTGATTTACACCAGTTCAGCACAGCAGAATCTGATGTGTTTCATGGATTCCTGAGTTTTAAGAGCAGGAGCAGTCTCAGGCTGATCCCATTGTGCAGGGAAATAAAGCCATGCTTGGTTCTTTCCCCGAGATATTAGTGCAGCAATCCCAGAAAGATGTGGTGAAATACTTTGCCATCCCACTTTGCATTGTGGATCACAGAGTCACAGAACGATAATGCATTTGGAAGGGACCTCTGGAGATCATCCAGTCCAACCCCACTGCTAGATAAGGTCCACCCAGAGCAGGTCCCACAGGAACTTGTCCAGGTGGGTTTGAATGTCTACAGAGATGGAGACTCCACCGCCTCTCTGGGCAGCCTCTATCAGGACTCTGTCACCCTCACAGGAAAGAAGTTCTTCCTTGTATTTAGATGGAAATTCTTATGTGCCAGTCTGTGCCTGTTCCCTCTTGTCCTGTTCCTGGGCACCACTGAAAAAAAGACTGGCCCCACCCTCCTGACAACCATCCTTGAAGTATTTAGAGGTGTTGATTAGATCCCCCTTCAGTCTTCTCTTTTCCAGACTAAAAAGACCTAAGTCCCTCAGCCTTTCCTCCCAAGAGAGATGCTCCAGGCCCCTCATCATTTTTGTGGTCTTCTGCTGTAGCCTCTCCAGCAGTTCCTTGTCCTTCTAGAACTGGGGAGCCCAGAACTGGTCCCAGTGCTCCAGATGGGGCCTTCCCATGGCAGAGCAAAAGGGCACAATGACCTCCCCCCACCTACTGGTCACACTCTTCCTGATGCCCCCCAGGATGCCGTTGGCCTTCTTGGCCACAAAGGCACATTGCTGGCTCATGATCATCTTCTTGTCTATTCTTGCAATTTACTGTGAAGAAACTCCAGCACATATGATATTAGCAAGCAGCATCTGGTGTAGCAAATACTACCTGTTCCATTGCAAGAGTCTGTGCTGGGCTTTGGTCAAGTGTTTATTGTGAAGAGAGCTGGGCGGGAGGAGGCTGGTGACTCAGGATGGTGTTGGTGGGAGGCATTACTCAGATCCGTGTGAACCCTCAATAAAGTTCAGAACAGTTTTTCAGCTGTGGTTTTGGCCAGGTCTGTCTTTTTCTGTGTCAGTCAGTTCCTTTGTTTGGACCATGGCTGATTTAAACATTATTTTTGTGTGTGGATCTACTGATTTTATTTTTTTTTTTTTTCTTTCAAATTTATTTTAAATTCTTGGTTAGAAATAATTTTGAGGGAGATGATTTAAATAAGGAGTGATGTGTCCTGGCTGGGCTTCCTGTGGCTGTGAAACACATTCTTCGCCACTGAACTACAGGCTTTCTGTCTGCTCGCTCTTTGCAGCCAACCGGGATATTGAACATCTTGGAACATGGAAAGCGTTTGCTTCTCTCCGTAGGGACACCTAATATATTTTACGACGAAGGCTTTATACCAGCTTTAGATGTCTGAGTTCACAGACCCTGTTTCTTCAAAGCATTTCAGGAATTTGACTGGGATAAGAAAGAGAACTCCAGTGTCTCCTTGAGACTAAGCTAATGAATACAGTTAATTAGGAGAGTACGCGGGGTTATTAATTTTAAGTCCCCTGTGCTTTTATTGGTGTGGATTTCCTGGTCTTTTCATGGAAGGTGGAGAGAACCCTGTGACTGGGTGGGGTGCAGTGGAGTGGAGGGGATTTTTCTAAAAATGCTGTATGGGTAATAAGAGCAAATAACATGTTACCATAAGCAAAAGCCTCCAGTGTAGAGAGTGCTCCCATGGTTGGAGATGTGGCCTCAGAACGGGGATCCCGGACTGACATTCCTCTTTCCACCAGCGCTTGCACGTGCTGCTTTGAGAGGACTTCTGACCCCCTGAGACAGAGTACAATGTTCTTCCCTGTGAACTGATTTACTCCATGAACAACTCACGTTGTAGTTTATTCATGGAGGATATGCTATTCCAGGAGTTTAACCAGCTTTCAGGTACTACAAGGGCTTCTTAAGTGTTGGAGAGCTGTTTGAGATTTTTGGTGCTTAAATTATAAGTTTTCCCACATCGATATCTCTGCTGGGTCAGTTTTTCAGGATGTTGCTGTAGAGAACCGAGGCTGATAATGTAACCCAGGCAAAGCCAAAAAGACACTGTTAAGAGATGTGCATTGAGCTGTAAGAGTCTGTTTGCTATATTTGCCCTGAAAAACTTGTGGGTATTTCCTTACAGAGCAGGTCAGCTTTAAATATAGAGGAGGCAGAGGAGCCTGCAGCAGGTACCAGGGAATCAAGGAACCGATTCATGATGGTAAGCACAGAGTGGAAATGAAAAACGAGCCAAGAACTCGCCCTCTGTTTTAATAACCCTTTTAACCATTACAAAAAAGGCACTGAAGTGGAAAAGGGGATTCTCTTTCTCCCTCCAAAGCATGTGTTGCCCCTTAAACCTTTTTCTTTCAAAGGAGCATGAAATGAGAGAAAACCCTTCTCTGGACCCATGCGACTCCACGTTGGGCCCACTGGTGGTTGCTGTGATGCACGAGAGAGTTGATGCATGGCTTTGAGGGAGTAAAGCTACTGGAAGGGAGTGAGCCGCTCGTTAGAGACCAGCTTGTGCTGAACAAATGTAATCGCTGTCTTCAGCATAATTAATGACTCATTTAGCACATAAAGGGAATTGAGTAGATATTATATTCTTGGCTCTTAGAAAACAGTTGATTTCCTGCCATACGGAAACCTATTAAACAAGCTGGATGTAAAGGGAGCAGATACAAATTCCATGGCATGATTCTCTCTTGGCTGACATGCAGGGAGGAGAGGCTAATGCCGAGACCTCAGCCTGTGGTTTATTGCAGACATTAAACCCAGCCTCCAAATTGTTGCATCTTTTATACACGAATATTTTAGCATTTCAGTTTTTTTGATGCTACACGAGGCTTTGTAAAATCAGCCTTGCAGAGCACGTGATGGAAACGATGCTGAGTTTGAAAATCCCAGTCACAGGAAGTGAATAACCACATCATAGATGTCTCCTATGGTATTTGCAATCCAACCATTTCAGCACTGAGCTTGTTTGAAACTCTTAAAGTGCCATTGAAATGGAAACAATTGTGAATATGCCAATAGTGTCACTGACATAGAGGACTCCAAAAGAGTGACCCAGTGTGAGCAGAAATAAGGAAGAATATAGTTTGTTTCTTATTTGCCCTGGGAAGGCCCCATCTGGGCTCCCCAGTTCTAGAAGGACAAGGAACTGCTGGAGAGGCTACAGCAGAAGACCACAAAGATGATGAGGGGCCTGGAGCATCTCTCTCGGGAGGAAAGGCTGAGAGACTTAGGTCTTTTCAGTCTGGAGAAGAGAAGACTGAGGGGGGGATCTAATCAACACCTCTAAATATTTCAAGGGTGGGTGTCAGGAGGATGGGGCCAGTCTTTTTTCAGTTGTTCCCAGGGACAGGACAGGAGGGAACGGGCACAAACTTGAATGTAAGAAGTTCCATCTAAATACAAGGAAGAACTTCTTTCCTGTGAGGGTGGCAGAGCCCTGACAGAGCCTGCCTGGAGAGGTGGTGGACTCTCCATCTCAGGAGACATTCAAAACCCTCCTTGGATGTAGGTTCCTGTGCAACCTGCCCTTGCAGGAGGTTGGACTGGATGATCTCCAGAAGTCCCCTCCAACCCCATGGCATTCTGTGATTCTTTCACTTAGGAACCTCAAGAACTGTTGATAAATAAGATAATGTATAAATGAATGAAGGTAATAGATATAATCAGAGTAACAGTTGGAAAAAATAACTTGGGGGGGTGCAAGTTTTCTCTAGATCACAAAAGCTTCAAACCTGTATGAGAGTTGAGAACAGTTGCTCAGATTTCTATTTCACTGAGGAGTTCAGGATATCGAGAGGGCCAGTCATTAGTGTCTGGAGCAAAAGCAGGGTGTTGGAAGAGAAAGCAAGCCAAGTTGTGAGAAACTTTAAAAAAAAAAGACTGGAGTAAATTGTTTAAAATGGTCATGTGTCATCTCATTCCCATTGCTGTCTCAGTAGACCCCCTCTCTGCCTTTTGCTACCTCCTGATTGCTACGTCAAAAAGCAAATGGTGTAAAATTTGGTGGGAATTGAGTGGAATTAGTTCTTCCCTGAATGTTCAAATACATGTGAAGAGTATTACAGTCTACTTCAGGGACTTTTTAAAAATTATGAAATGGAACACACTTTGGAGGATTTTTCAGTGTGTAGCTTTCTCAATGTCAGTACCCCGGAGGTCTTCTGGCAGTGAATGTGTGGTAGTATCCAGCTCCCAGAGTGTATCCAGCTTGGAAAAGCACGTCGTCTTTGCTTGGCCAAGTGGTTTGGATCATTCTGCTGGGTTAAAAACTGGGTGGAGGGTTGGGCCCAGAGAGTGGTGGTGAATTGAGTTAAACATGTTTATCAATGATCTCGATGAGGCAATTGAGTGCACGCTCAGTAAGTTTGCAGATGGTACCAAGTTGGATGGGAGTGTGACCTGCTGGAAGGTAGAAAGGGTTTGCAGAGGGATCTGGACAGGCTGGATGGATGGGATGAGGGCAGTGGGATGATGTTCAACGAGACCAAGTGCCTGGTCCTGCCCTTGGGTCACACCAAACCCCTGCAGCACTACAGGCTTGGGGCAGAGTGGCTGGAGCAGAAAAGGGAGCTGGGAGTATTGGTGGACTGTGGGCTGAACATGAGCCAGCAGTGTGCCCAGGTGGCCAAGAAGGCCACCAGCATCCTGGCCTGGATTAGGAACAGTGTAGAGGGTAGGACTGGGGAGGTGATTGTCTCCCTCTACTCAGCACTGGTGAGGCCTCACCTTGAATGCTGTGTCCAGTTTTGGTCCCCTCAACACAAAAAGACACTGAGGGTCTGGAGCGGGTCCAGAGAAGGACAATGGAGCTGGTGAGGGGTCTGGAGAGTAAGCTTTATGAGGAGAGGCTGAGGGTGCTGGGGTTGTTTAGCCTGGAGAAAAGAAGGCTGAGGGGAGACCTCCTCACTCTCTACAGTTCCCTGAAAGGAGGGTGTAGGTGGGGGGGTATCAGTCTCTTCTCCCAAGGAACAGACGATGGGACAAGAAGAGATGTGCCAGGGGAGGCTCAGATTGGATATTGGGAAAAAATTTGGCATGGAAAGGGTTCTTAAGCCTTGGAATGGGCTGCCCAGGGCTGGGGTTGAGACACTGTCCCTGAAGGGATTTAAAAGCTGGATTGACATAGTGCTTAGGAGACATGGTTTAGTGATGGTTTTTATCAGAGTTAGGTTGACGGTTGGACTCGATGATCTTAAATGCCCCTTCCAACCCAGACAGTTCTATGATTCACGCTGAGCTGTCTGGACTTGACCTCTTTGCTCCTCCTTTGGCCAACCAGGACATCTTGTGTTGCAGACCCCGTGGGTTGTGCTGGATCTCCTTGCCTTTGTGGTAGGTTTTGCTTTGGCCAAACCTGGTTTGATGCAGGTGGTTGGGCAGGGCTTACACCATCTGTCCATGGAGCATGAACTTGCCCGTGGGCAGCGGGTACGGTCAGCCAGGGGGAATGGGGAGAGGCGGTTGTACTGGGTGGTGTTACTTCAGAGGGTACAGGATAAGAGTGGTTTTTAAAATGAAGCTTTGAGCTGCTGTAGAACTCATTTCATTCTCACATCCCACCACGCTGTCTTTGAAAGCCTGTACTAGGGGTGGAGATTTGCCTAGATTACACTTTATTATTGCAATCCAAAGCAATTGTTTGAACAGCTTCAAGAATAGAAACCCCCCTGCGTTAAACCAGTGCTAGATGGAAGCAGGGAAGGGTTACTGCACGTAAACCAGCACCTGAAACTCTGGATATTTTACAGCCAGTGCAACCAGACTTTCCCATCTGCTGAAGAGGTGGGCTTAGAAAAACAGAAACCAAATCCCACCTGCACTATGTCATGGTGTAGTTCGAGAGAGGCTGGTCCCTGAGGATTTAGTGTTGCAGCTTTAGCCCAGCTGCTGCTGCTGAGCTTAGAAGGCACCTTGTTAAATGCAGGAGGAAGGAATCTCCAAGCAAAGAAGTGACCATGCTGCAGGTGAGGTGTCTCAGGCTCTTTGCAAGTTGTGAGGATGGGCAAAGATGCAATATTTATGCAGTCATCAAAACAAATAAAGAAACTCTTCCTTTGACTGCAGTAGACTTGATTGGAAAATAGTGGTATTTATGCTGTGTACCATCACTCTGAGATCAGTTTGGAGCTTAGTACAGCACAGTAGTTTTCTAAATGAAATCCGAATCATTCAGCTGACATGTTTTTTCATTGTATTTTTATCTCTTTTTCTGTGTCTCAGAATGGTGGAGGTGGATTTTGAGAGTAATTTTAATTTTTTTTATTAATGCCAGACACCCCGTTTTTTAATTTTAAGAATTAACACCTTAAGCATAGCTTTGATTGCATTCTGGTGACTGATGAGACCTCGAGTGGCAAGGGCTTTCAGCTGTGTCTGAACTAGACTGGATTTGTCTTGATGCATTTAATACACCAGTATTTCTTTTCCAGATCTTTGAATCAGCCACTCCCCAGCTATTCATTCTTTCTGGTTGCTGGAGACAAGGGGTGCTACACCAGACCCTGATTTGTAAGACCAGGCCTGGTGATTTCCAGTAATTCAAGATCATCTTGCTTTTAAATCGAAGGAGAAGGGATAACCTATCATTCTGTGGTATTTGTCTTCCTCCTTCTGTGCATGAAGGCCAGGAATAAGGACGAGGTGCCTGCTGATTGGGGTGGCATCCCAGAGCTTCCCACACAGCTTAAGTTGCTTGTTATGTAACAGGAAATTCTAAAATATGGTAAAAATTCACTTTCTAACATTTTGGCATATAGATGAAAATCACCGTGCTTCCAATTCAGGCAGTATGGTCTCACATATGTTTTCTGTCTCATATTGAAAGAATTTGTGCTAATTTAGCTCCGTACTTACTCCACCCAGGGTTTGCATATTGTCTTCAGCTTGATGGTAGGGTTTTGCCTAGGAGGCAGAAAGACAAAATAAATGTAAATTACAGATGCAAAGACAGCTCAGCCAGAGCTTTATTTGGGGGTTTTGCTCTTCTGGATTTCATGGAGTGAGGAATGGACAGGTTACTTTACAGACAAGGCTTTTTTATGGCTCTTGTTCTGGTGGGAAGTCACCTTTGCATTTCTCTGCCTCTCTTTTTATTGTGTGTACAAATCTCTATCACAACATCTCTAGGAAGAGGTTTTTATTGTCCAGCTAGACTGGAGTGGTCAGTCTTGGATCTGAGCACAGAAGTGCCAGAGAAAGGATGGATTTGAGGGGGGTGGATCAAGTTTTTTTTTCTACTGGCATAGCTATCTTTGTTTGCTTGTTTGGTTTTTGTTATTTTCTCTGCTGTGTTTTATAGAATAGTTTGGGTTGCAAGGGACCTGAAAGCCCATCCAGTCCCACCACCTGCCCTGGGCAGGGACACCTCCCAGCACACCAGGTTGCTCCAAGCCCTGTCCAGCCTGGTCTTGAACCCCTCCAGGGATGGGGCAGCCACAGCTTCTCTGGGCAACCTGGGCCAGGCTCTCACAACCCTCACACCAAAGTTCTTTCTAATATCTAATCTAAATCTCCTCTCTTTCAGTGAAAAAACATTATGCCCTATCACTACATTCCTTGATAAAAGAGTTTAAGCTGAATTTTACCACAGATCATTGAACTGAATGACTTCCCCAAGTTCATCAAGCCCAGTCCCTTGCTGCTATGAATGTGCTCTGCTAACTACCTGTCTAGTTAGTGTTATGGTCTTCGTTACCCCTGTGTGAATGTTGTACTCTCTTCCTGAGATGGTTTTCTCTCTCCTGATGCGTATCTGAGCAGGGAGGTGGTGCCCATTTGTGTGAGGTGCTGTGCAGCCACTGCAAAAGGACGCCAAGGAGATTGCAAATGAAGCATCCGAGGCTATTGAGGATGGTCTTTCAAAGAAACCCATGTTTTGGCTGGATGGGGCTTTGAGCAACCTGGTCTAGTGGGAGGTGTCCCTGCCTAGGGCAGGCGGGTTGGAACTCGGTGATCTTTAAGTTCCCTTCCAACCCAAACCATTCTGTGTGGCTAACTAGAAGGAAACAGTTTTTATTTCTTCTGAAGATCCTCCCGACATAGTGTCAAGATGTAAAGAAGCTTGTACCTGTTGTATCTTACCACGATAGGTGTCATGAGGTTATCTGAGGAGCATCTGAAGAGCTACCGGCTCTGGCTTTTCCTCTACTAATCCAAGTTCGTCTTGTTTTCTCAAAAAGATTCCATATCAAACCATGAATTTAACTTGCAAATTAAATCCTTACCTCAGGACTGGTGTGCTGAAGCTCTCTGACCTCTGAGTAAGCCCCCTTACCTCATCCTGGGTGGGATGGGCTTATTTGCTTTCTGAAGGAAACACATAGAACCTCAGAGTGCTCCCCAGAGGCAAGGTGAGGCCCTCCTGAAGCTGAATTTAGCCACTTTTTACTTTTTTACTTGCTAGAATGGCGGTCGATTAAACCCCCAAATAATTAAAAATAAACTTAAAAAACAAAAAAAGATTTTCATTGAACCTGGTTTTGCTCAGTGCAGAGTGTTCATGTATTGCAGAATTGGTGTTTTGGCATTGCCAATAATGCACAAAAATGTAAATAGTGGAGAAAAACGACTTTTTGCTTTGAATATTGTGTCATTTCTTTCATAGAACTTGGCGGGAAGAAGGGTTAGGTGGGAGTTCATGTTGTCAAACAAGAGTCCTTTGGTATGATTTGGGAAATAAGTCTGGATGGACAATTAGTTTCCCAGGTTATGTGTATATATATGTATGTATGTATGTATAGGGGTTCTTTTCATAGAATCATAGAATCATTTAGGTTGGAAGAGAGACCCTTGGGATTGAGTCCAACCATCAGCCCCACTCTACAAAGTTCTCTCCTACACCATATCCCTCAACACCACATCTCAGCGACTCATTCAGGGACAGTGACTCCACCACCTCCCTGGGCAGCCCATTCCAGTGACTGACCACTCTTTCCTAATGTCCAGCCTTTTGTAAAAGGTGGATGAGGCAACTGATGCACGAAGCTCCTTTTGTGAAATACGTTCTAATGGATGGTGAAAGATGCAACCCTGGCTCATGGGGTTTGTGCTGTAGTGCTCTAAACCACTTGCTGCTTAATCTTACGACTAGCAGAGGCAGTCGTATGTGTCCTGGGGAGAAAGGAGCTCTTTGTCATGTTGTGAGCTGTTGAGCTCATCTCAGTATCAGGGCAATAGGTTCAAGAATTCTCGCTGCAGCAGGTGCAGTGTTTATCTCTGAAGGAAACTTCCTGCCTCTCATGCGAAGAGCAGCCTATTTCTGCAAAGGAGTTTTGTTGTCTTCCTTATATGATAATGATTGCTTTCCCCATATTTATGTCTGCAGTTATGCTGTTTTATTGTTGTCCATACCTATTCAGTTCCTCAAGAGATGCTTATCTCGGCCCAGAGGGAGAAGGGTTTTGACCTCTGGATGGGCAGCTGCCCACGGGGTGATGCAGTTTCCCGATCCTGGCTTGGAACCTTGCTTCAGTGCTCCCTGTAAGGAGATTTGGATTTCGACTTGAGTTAGATGAAGGTCTGTGCTCTACAAAATAGACCTCTTTTTCCCAATTCAGGAGGTTGTGAAAGTACTCGCTCCAGCCTCAGCCCACTTGTAAGACTTGTCAAGTAATTGAAGCTGTTCTAGAATGATTATACAAGTAATTGAGGCTACTTCACTCCTGGCACAAACACTTCTCTTGGCTGAGGTCCACAGGGGTGTTTTATATGCAAAAAGAATCTGTCCTGTTGGCACAGACTGAGTTCTCTGGCGTGCAGGAGGGATGCTGACCTCATGGCATGACTGTATCTTCTTTGGTTCTCAAAAGAAATCACCCTTTTGAAATGGAAGGAGCTTTTAGCCTTCTAGTGAGGATGATATTGCCTGTTTCTTCAGTCAGCCCAGCTTGAATTGCTGGGTGGCAAATTAAGTAGGAACCAGCAGTGGGGATAAACTTCAGGAAAGAACTTTATAATCTACAGAGATGGAGATAGTCCTAAAAGACTCATTTCCTTACAAGATAACAGGAGGGATTTTGCCATTCTCTCCAATGTTTTGCTAGAAGAACTCTGTTTTGTTTTGTCTTGTTTTGTTAATTAAAAAAAAAAAAGAATTTAGCATTTTTTCTTGGTACAGTTGTGATTGCCTGTTGCTCAGTGTGTATAAATGTTACCTTACTTGGCTAAGAAGCTGCTTTTTCATGGAAATGCTTTCTTTTCCAGTCCCAACTGATAGGACCCAGGTAGGAGACTCATGGGCCATAGTGTTGCAGCTCCTTGCCTCTGATTGTTTTTTCTGCCTGATCGTATCACCTCGAGCAGGTGAGATTTTCCCGCTGTGCTAGTGGGTGTAGAGCTTTCTGCTGTGCGAAGTGTGATGATATCTGCAGTCCTCTCCAAGCTCCCTCCAGCTAGGCAGTGGTTGTACCCTCTCAGATACATCTCAGGCACCCCAAGAGACCAGGCTCTCCTTTTATTGTCATCACAGGTGCCTCGGAACTGCTCCATCCTTGCTGTGGCTCCTTTAAGTTGAAGAAGAGCCGAGCAGCAATAAATCTATCTCTGACAGATCTGGATCCAGCCCAGGCCCAGTTGGCTGAGTGGTTTTCTGGCAAAGCCTCCTTTCCCATCCGCATCCATTCTTACACAGTAGGCTCTCCTTGTTCAAATGTTTTGATCTTGCCAAAATGTTTCGGTTCAATATTTCTTCTGTGATGCCATTTTCCAAAAATCAGTATGTTCCCATGGAAAATTTGGATCTTGCCTAAAATACATTCTCAATTGGAAAATACAGTTAGAAAAATGCCAACCAGCCCCTCTTCAGAAAAGTCCCATTCATTGACCAGGATCTGCAAAACCTCCTCCTTTCTCAGATAAATTTACTAATTTTTCTGTGTCTTGACACTTTATGGGACCTCCCAGGAGAATAAGGATGTTGATGTTCAGTGAAGCAAGCTTGGAGGCTCTTGACATGAGCCTGGGTGGGGTATTCTCCAGTCCAGTCAGGACTCCATCTCTGCTGCCACCTGAACAGCCCCAAAGTTTTGCAGGTTCCTTTGTCCCTCTGACTACACATGATAAAAGCTAGGAAATCTGTTAAAGCACATTAAAAGGTCTTACAAACTATATATGCAGATTATGCATGATGTATTTGCCCTCTGAAAGTTGAACTTTTTGGTTACCACCCAGATTACCCCATGCATCGCTACAGGCTTGGGGAAGTGTGGCTGGAGAGCTGCCTAGCAGAAAAGGACCTGGGGGTGCTGGTCGACAGGAGGCTGAACATGAGCCAGCAGTGTGCCCAGGTGGCCAAGAAGGCCAAGGGCATCCTGGCTTGCATAAAAAACAGTGTGACCAGCAGAAGCAGGGAGGTGATTGTCCCCCTGTACTCAGCACTGGTGAGACCGCACCTGGAGTATTGTGTCCAGTTCTGGGCACCTCAGCACAAGAGAGATATCGAGGTGCTGGAGCGAGTGCAGAGGAGGGCAACAAAACTGGTGAGAGGCCTGGAGAATAAGGCTTATGAGGATCGATTGAGGGAGTTGGGGTTGTTTATTTTGAGGAAGAGGAGGCTGAGGGGAGACCTCATCACTCTCTACAACTGCTTGAAAGGACATTGTAGAGAGGTTGGTGCTGGTCTCTTATCATGGGCAATGAGCGACAGGACAAGAGGGAATGGCTGCAAGCTGCAGCAGGGTAGGGTTAGGCTGGACATGAGGAAAAAGTTTTTCACGGAGAGAGTGGTCAGTCAGTGGAATCAGCTGCCCAGGGAGGTGGTGGAGTCCCCATCCCTGACTGTGTTTAAGAGTAGATTAGATGTGGTGTTGAGGGATCTAGTGTAAGGGAGAACTTGTAGAGTAGGGCTGATGGTTGGACTTGATGATCCCAAGGGTCTCTTCCAACCTAAATGATTCTATGATTCTATGATGAAATTCAGGACCTTAGGATATTGCTGAGGGGCTTTCCATGGGGAAAAGTCCTTATCTCTTCTTGAAAAGATGTGTGTCAAGAGGGAAGCAGCGTGGAGAAAAGAAAGGGGAAAGACATTTGCAACTGGCCTCGTAGAAAAAGGTATAGAACTGAGAAAAGAAGAAAGAAAGGGGGTTGGGGGAGAAAGCTGGAGTGGAGGGGGGAGGAGGAGGATCACTGTAGATTTGTTGCACTTAGCATTAGGAATCGCTACAGAGCATGCAGGTTGTAGTGATTTTCTAATACTGGGTAATATGTCAGAGAGGCTATTCTGGATTTAGACCAATATATACAGTTTCTCGTCTAAGCAGAACCATATGCTCAAACGAGAGATCATTTTATTTTACTAGGATGGACAGTAAATAGAAACACATTCCAGATTTCATGAGGTTTCTCCCCCTGCTTTGGCAGCCACGGCGCTGCTTGTGCTTAGTCTATGCTTTTTCAACTGTTTGATAACTGTCCGTTACGGTATGGTACTCCAAATCCCACTATATCATGATGTCTATTGAGCTGTGACTATGGACTGCGTCACAAAGTGAGTCCAGCAGGTCACCCCACCTGTAGCTGGTGACTGTTAGTGATAAAACAAACCAGACCCACACACACAATATGCCAACGTGCTCTACAAGTAGAAGACATAGCTTTCATGTCCTTCCTTGAGTTAAGACTTAATGTTCTGTGTTCAGGGACTGACCTCATCCAAATCCTTTCTGACAGCCTAGAAAGAAGGGGGAAAGGGGGGGGGAAACCCACCCCAAAGCCTTTGTGGAATGTGCAAGCTCGTGCTTGCTCATGAGCCCTACACACAGCAGGTTGAGCAATCAAACCTACATAGATATTTATACAACTTGACACTGGGAAATAGTCCAACCCATTCTTTCCTTGCAGCCACTGATCATCCTTCTTCCAGTCCTTGTATATATTGCTCCACTCGCTACAACTGCTTGAAGGATGTTGTAGAGAGGTGGTTGCTGGTCTCTTCTCATGGGTAATTAGCGATGGAAGGAGAGGGAATGGCTTCAAGCTGCAGCAGAGTAGGTTTACATTGAAACATTAGGAAAGACTTCTTCCAGAAAGAGTGGTCAGTCACTGGAATGGGCTGCCCAGGGAGGTGGTGGAGTCCCCATCCCTGAGTGTGTTTAAGAGTCTATGAGATGTAGTGTTGAGGGATCTGGTGTAGGGGAGAACTTTGTAGAGTGGGGTTGATGGTTGGACTCGATGATCCCAAGGGGTATTTTCCAACCAAAACGATTGTATGATTCTATGAACTCTGTAATTTGGTGTGTGCCACTCCTTGTGCCTTGGTTCTCAACCATCCAGAGGCATAACAAGACATTTTTGGCCTGACCCAGCCATGTAGTGGACCCTCTGGTGGCACACCTTGGGGCTGCCCAAGTAGACCAAGGACTGGGTGCTTGTTGAGCTTGCTCAGGTTCTGTGAGAAGGAAATCCTGTGCCGCAGGTCTGCCGGCTGTCCTCCTGTGGACCTTCTAGCAGTGACTGCTGGCCATTGAACACTGATACCCAGGGACTCTGTTTAGCCTCTTCAGGGAGTCTGTAGCCATTGCTTTAAGAAGGGATGGTCAACTAGGGTTGACTTGCAACAAAGGAATTCTGGGATAGCTGAAAAAAACCTGCATCATATTGGAGGATCTTGAAAGCAAAGGGCTCGTGTATTATCTGTGTTGTAAAGCCATGAATTCCCCACATGTACAGCAGCCTCTCACAAGCAAGAAGGCCAACATCAAAGTGGTTTTAAAAGGGATATTTTAATTAAAAGAAGAAATGCAAGCTAAATCATGGGCATGTTTGCCTCAATCAGGAGGACAAGCACAATCAGCTACAAGAGTTCTCAACATGTTGTGCTGAGTAAAGATTGGAGGATGGTTGTGGGGTACCAACCACTTGAGCTGTCCCCAGGAGCCTTCTCATCTTTGAATTTACTGGTGTTCTGTTCTGGGGAGGTGTCTCTCTCCTGCTCTGCACTGAGGGTGAGCCTCTCTCATCTGAGTGGTGGTGGCAGTGAGTCACAGAAGCTTGGGAGTCCAAACCTTTCGTGTGTTCCTGGAATTAGTGATATAGTTATATCTGTTTCTTTTCTGCTCTTTCTATGCAGGTCTGTGTCTCATCCTGTAGACATGTCATAGAATCATAGAATGGTTAGAGTTGGAAGAGATGTTAAACCCCTGCATCCATCCTGGGAGGTTGTTTGTCAGTGCTCAGGAGGATGTTTCTCCCTTTTAGCAAACTGAGTCCAGCAGGATCTGGTTTTATCTGCTCCCTGCCTGCACCAGCCAAGCCATGTCACTTCTGTAATCCCAGATGTACTACACAACTGCCTTTGGTTTGAGGTTTTACTTTCTATACAAAGTATGTGTTCCTGCTGGGGAATTTAGGACTATAATCCAGGGAGCAAGTTTGCAGGCTCACCTTTGCTTGGCACCTCTGGGTGATGGACCTCAGCTGGAGCCCGCAGTGGGTGAGAAGCTCTCAGACAGTCTTGGTGAAAAGAGCAGATGCTGATCTCTGCTCTGAAATGGTTGCAGTACCCAACTATCAGTTCTTCCCATGCTGTGCTCTACACCACAGCTTGTTGCTAGATCTCTAGCCATGTTACTCTACTCCAAAACCCGAGTGTGAACATAGGAGGTGAACCAGACTTCTTTTTTTAGTGCTGCTTTCCACTTAGATCCTTCTGCTTCATTCCTGCTCTTTGGCATGACCTCTTTTAGCCTTGCCATGAGAAATCCCCTGGGCAAGCATGTCCTCCCCAAGGGGGACTTAGAGTCCAGCTTCTGAGGAAGGGTCCACCTGGATGAGGTTTCTTGGTGGAAATCCTGGGCAGCCTACCCCAGCTGTGCCAAGGGTTCACCTTTGGAAAGCCTGGCTGGACACCCACTGATGGAGGAGCAGGACACCCTGCAGGAAACTTTTGTGAGGAGGTTTTGCATAGACAAGGTCCAAAAAGGGAGCTTTCTCTGGGAATTTTTCTAAGTGGTATATCTTCTTAGGAAGTCTGGAGGGAGATTATGACAATGCTGCTTCTTTGGCAACATAATTTTGTTGAATGTGGCTGTTCCCATTTACTGTAATACTTTTAGAGAAAGCTTTTCCTGCTCTGTGCCTTTGAAGTCAGAAACATTTTTGGATGGGTAGGGCTAAATGTGTGTGTACACCTACACTGTACATACATGCATATGTAAAAAAAATCGACAGAAACACGTTTGCCCACATTCATGGAACAATCCTACGTAGTTTGAAAAAAGACCTGCTTTATTTGACCTGTATTTAGTTCTTGGGTATTTTCAGAATTCTGATTTCATGCTAGAGGTGTGTTCGCCTGGTCTTTGCTACAAACAACACCCAACACCTGCTTGAAGCGACATGCTTTTGGAAAGCACGATGTGTGTGTGTGTGTGTGTGTGTGTGTTCTGTGGTGCAGATGAGTATGGGTGGCAAACAGTCGTAGCAGCTCCCGAGTTCACTGCTTTTCATTTACTAAGTTTGTACCTCCCTTGTGTCACCGAGCCTGTCGTTTTTAGCTCGCTTCGTGTAGTGAGCCCATGCATGAGAGCAAATGCTGCTGCTGATCCCCACCAGTCACTCATCCCAGAAAGATGTGAATCTGTGCAAAAAACCCAGTCCCAAATGACACACGCTCTTTGGGGCCAAAGAATTCCGTGTATTCAAATGGGATATTTCGCCTTCTGTTGTGGCGAGGACCTGCCTTTCACTGTACTATTGAAACATCATCAAAGCCTGGGAATCCGAGGGACATTCCAGTGGAAACCTTTGTAATGCTGAAAGTGGAGAAACTGAAATTCAAAGCAGGTCTGTGGACTTGGCATCACTGGTAATAACAATACAAGATGTGCTGAAAGGCCTGTCATGAAGCAGACGGGAACCGGGGCTGTGCTGCTGCGGAGAGAGGAGCAGGGCCAGCTCCCGTGATTTATTCACCCCCGAAATAGAGGCAAATTGCACTGGAAGTTGTAGGATACTCCAGGAAGCGACTGTTTAATATGTCAGCAAAACTCTCCAATGGGTAGGACTAATCTGTTTACCTTCCTTGAAACCATTTTAAATATTTGCGTGTATTATCTCTAAGTATAGAGATAAACACGGTTGTTCTATACAAATAGTGGTTTGACCTCGGATTATTTCATTCGCAGCAGCATGCAGGGCTGATTACATGTCTCTGAAAGCAGCTGCCAGCTCTTGTGAGCATCCAAAGTTTGTTGTGTGGGCTCCTGTCAATGGTGGGTATCTTGCTTTTTGGTTGGGGAGGAGTGAGCTCAAACCTTGCTCCATCCCTGGAGGTGTTTAAAAGGCAGGCAGATTGTGGTACTGAGGGACGTGGGGTTTTGTCAATGTTGGGTGAATGGTTGGGCTCCATGATTTGAAAAGTGCCTTCCAACTTGGACAATTCTGTGGTAAATAAGGGGCAGAGTTAGATCATGATGGCTGTCAGATGTTTTTCCAGCAGTGATGGTGCCTGGAGCAGGAGCAGCTGAGCACCAAAGTAACCTTCAGTGGCTTTGTCACAAGCTTAAGTGCATCTTTTTCAGCCTGCATCCTTAGTGTCCTTTAGCATAGAAAAGAACCAGATTGTCACTCCCTTTTCAATAAAAAGCTTTGTGCTCTGATCCCTTAATTTAATAAAACTGGAATAGCAATAACTCGCAATACTGGTAACACTGACTGGTGTGTGTGGGGCGCATTTCTGACTTCAGGATTATTGCTGAGCAATCGAGCCTTGCATGAAAAGTGCTTGCCCAAATGGTAGTTAAGAAGGCAGGCTGTATGGTTTTAGGCAATACCACTTGCTTTGCCCAGGGTGAAAAGCCTCTTCGCAACATTTACCAAGCACAAGATTTTGTCTTTACTTTTGTGTCCCATAATTTTGGGTTTTGTAAAGAAAGGGGCAGGAAAAATGCATGAAGTTTCAGTGCCCTTTCAAATGATGGCAACAGGAGATTAACAACCTAAGTCCAGAATCTGTACTTTGTGGCATAAATTATATTTTACTTAGGCATATACCTGCTCCTGCCTTGTGGGGAGGGAGAGACCAGCCAGAGCAGCTCTGGCGATGTAGATGTTACCTGCTTGTCCAGATACATTACAGGTATCTTTTTTGGTGCAGTGCCTGCAGCCTTAAGATCCGACACAGAGGTGCAACAAGGCAGGGTGTTCTTAATGCTATCTAAATGTCCACGTAATGGACAACCAGGGGATCAGGCCTAGTCAGCAGGGGTTTATGAAAGGCAGGTCCTGTGTGATGAACCTGATCTCTTTCTATGACAAGATGATCCCATTGTTGGATGAGGGGAAGACAGTGGATACAGTATACCTGGACTTTCAAAAAGCATTTGACACTGTCCCCCACCAAATTCTCATGGAAAAGCTGGCTGCTCATGGCCTGGATGAGTGTACGATCTGCTGGATCGAGCACTGGCTGGAAGGACGGCTCCAAGGGGTGGTGCTCAATGGAGTTCAATCCGGCTGGTGGCTGGTCACAAGGGGTGTTCCTCAGGACTCATTATTGGACCATTTCTGTTTAATAACTTTATTGATGATCTCAACAGGGATATAGAGAGCACCATCGGTAAGTTTGCAGATGACACTAAGTGAGGTGGGAGTGTTGATCTGGTTGAGGGCAGGGAAGCTCTGCAGAGGGACTTGGATAGATTGGATGGATGGGCCGATATTAATGGTATGGGCTTCAACAAGGCCAAATGCCGGGTCCTGCACTTGGGCCACAACAACCCCATGCATGGCTACAGGCTTGGGGCAGTGTGGCTGGAGCT
>VZTM01032144.1:391894-424985 GCA_013400555.1 Jacana jacana
TTTCCTACTTCTTTACCCGCGTTATTTGTTACTGTTTTGTTGTTCTGTTAAACTGCCTTTATCCCAACCCCCGAGTTTTGCCTTTTTCTTCTGGTTTTGCCCGCTTGACTGTGGACGGGCTCTGGAGCGAGTGGCTGCCACGTGGTTCTGTGTTGCCATGTGAGGCTGAACCACGACAAGTCCCCATCCCCGAGTGTGTTTCAGAGTAGATTAGATGTGGTGTTGAGGGATCTGGTGTAGGGGAGAACTTTGTAGAGTGGGGCTGATGGTTGGACTTGATGATCCCAATGTCTCTTCCATTCTGAACCAATTCTGTGGTTCTAAACGTGTGTGTTACTGGTTTTGTGGTTGGGTAGCTCTTTGGAGTGCCGTCTGTTGTACAGGGAGGCAGAGCGTCTGTGCTGGGCCGTGCAGGGAGGGCGCTGGTGCTTTCACCGTGGGTGTGCCAGGCATTTCCATCGGTTCCACCAGTTTGTGAGCCTATGAAACCTGGTAAAAAATGCTGTTTGCAATGCCTTGCCAAAGCTGATACGGTCAGGGAAGAAGTTATAGACCTTCATTCTGCATTTGGTTCTACAGCAGGGTAACTGCAGTGATTTTAATGGGTAAATGTTCTTGCGTGCAGCTGTGGAGCCTGGTGGAGATGGTGCCTGGAGCAGTCACTGTGTCCCGTCAGCTGCAGCTTTTGCTTCCTTTTCTCTACCTAAAGTACTCTGTTTCTGTTAAATTCAGTCTTAAGTATACAAAATAAACTCACAGATGTGTCTACATAAAGAGTAAACTTGTAGCATATGTATCAAGGTATACTTCCTGAGGTTTGCATAAGTGTGGAGAGGCAAGAGGAGAGCGGTGAGCAGGCAGGTGTCTGGGCAGCCCTTGAAATATTCCCAAAGGGAACATCTCCGGCAGCTCTTGGGGCTGGGCAGCAGGAAAAATGGGAGGTGGGAATGAGGACTTCTCCTTATGTCAGCAACTGGCTACATCTTTAGAGATTCCTTAGTAGCACAGTGCAAAATGACCTGTGGTTTGATGTTTTCTAAGCAGGCTGCTCTCCCTTTTGACCACCACCTTGCATCAGTGAACCCTGACCAAGCAGAACATAATTCCATATAACCCCCTGAAAGGAAGGTACAGCCATGCATCACGAAGAGTCCTAATTACAAGAGTTAGCCTTGCAATGTAGGTGTTAGCCATTTTGGGTTTTAAAGAAAAATAAGCTTTTAGCTCTTGGAGACTTCACTAAAACTTGTGGAATTATCCAGCGTTCAGGAGGTGGTGTCCTGCGAGGTGGTGGTGTGCCCTGAAAGCTTGTATTTTCTAACTAGGCACTTGTGATCAATGAAAAAACTGTTTAATGACGTAAGGTTATCATTAAAGGGGCTTTTTTTGAAACACTCGACGCTGCCACTATGGGCTTCTCTAGTTTGTTTTGTTGTGTTCTGGTTTTAACTTTTCTATCAATTCTTGGTGGGGTAATGAAATATGAAGTAGGTAGAAACTGCTAGTAAACCCTGATGAGGAAGATGTGACGCTAAGGTGTAAAAGAGCATGTCTTGTTCCACCATTGTTGGCATCACAGGGCATCGTCTATTGGGATATTTGCTATAAATAAGAGAAAAAAAATGCAGTGGTGTTTCAAGCAGTCATAGATTTGTGAGGGAGGGTTGGAATTTGCTTTGTGGTGGTATTTATATTAAAGGGATTTGGAGCAAAACAGGAAATGGGAAAGCTGAAAAGAACCAAGCTCTGCAGTTTTTAGCGAAGCAAAGTTTAGCAGGTGTTGTCCTCTGAATCCAAAGCTGTCCCTGGAAACTGTGTCACCACCAACATCACCTTCTCTGAATCCTTCATGCCCCCTCACAGGTGGGTTTTTTTTTCCATGTTTTTGGTCTGCTGAACTGGATAGGAGTTGCTGTGCATTTTAATATTTTCTAAATTCAGAGTTAGAGGGAATACTGTGAAAAATATGTTGCAAAAAAGAGCTTTTCTAACTTGAGCTTTAGCTTGTGCTCAGCTCCCGACCAAAACTGGAGAGCCCAGGTGCTGGCGGGAAGGCGGTTTGCCTTTGATGTTTGAAGTCCCTTGAGGGGAGTTGTTGTGAAGGAGGAGTGAGGGTGGGCAGGGGAGCTGGGGATTGGGAACGGATAATTACCCCCTTCACAAGGACTCTCTACTTGCATCAGAAAAAACTAATACGACGGTATATAGGAAGCCGCGTTTAGGAAGATCATCGATTTAAAATGTTAAAACATCTAAAGACCATCCTTCTTTGTTTAGCATCTAGCCGAAAACAACAAGTTCTTATTTTCATCCACACTCGTTCCCATTATATTCTGCTCAGCCATGACCTTTCTTACCGTTTTTCAAAGCCCAAATCATCGGGATGAGTATCCAATGCAGCAAAGTTCAGTGTTTGACGAAGTGAAGGATGGCACTGGTAAGAGTTTATTACAGTTCATAGTTTTTCTCCTTCAAATATTCATCTATCCTGCAAAAGCCATCATGTATCATTAGCTCTTGTCCCAGCTACTGTATCACAGTGCGACAGTTGCTTAAGAAAAGTCAGTTTAATCAGAACAGTCAAAGAGAACACTCTAAAAGCCACTCATCAGTCACATAGGTGTTGGCTGAATGCAGACAAGCTTTGTGGTTCCCTTCGTGTTTGTACAGGGAGCCAAGGTCTTTTATCCTTGGGGAACTGACTCTCTCTGAAGGCTAATGATGGGCTGGGAGAATTTTTCTACTCCAGGACTTCTTCCTATGATTTTGTATGTATGGCATCTTGGAAAGACAGAAAATTGGTAGGTGAAAGGAGTAGTGGGTATAGGTTTCAATGTGTGACTCCTGTACCAGAGTACATTTTTAATCCAGGTGTGATAAACAGGAGTGAATATTCCCTTTTCCTACCTGTCTTCTCTTATCCTTGTTTGTTCCTCCTGATTTTCTCCAACTCACTGGGTTATATGCACCACTGATTCTCATTCTTTGCCCTTCCTACAGCAGGGAACAATATACATCAATCTGCCATTTCTGAGTTAACTGGTGTATCGAATCATAGAATGGTCCAGGCTAGAAGGGACCTCTAGGGTCATCTAGTTCCACCTCCCCAGAGTCAGCAGGGACACCCCCAGCTAGACCAGGTTGGCCAGAGCCTTGTTGAGCCTCCCCTTGAGTATCTCCAGGGAAGGGGCCTCAACCATCTCCCTGGGCAACCTGTTCCAGTGGTCCACCACCCTCAGAATAAAGAACCTATTCCTAATATCCAATCTAAAGCTGCTCTTCTCCAGCTTGAAGCCATTGCCCCTCATCCTCTCACTTCAGGCCTTTGTAAGCAGACCCTCCCCACCCTGCCCCTTCAGGTACAGGCTGCTCTGAGGTCTCCCCGGAGCTTCCTCTTCTCCAGGCTTTGGAACCCCAGCTCCCTCAGCCTGTCCTTGTAGCAAAGGTGCTTCAACCCCCTGAGCATTTTTGTGGCCCTCCTCTGGACCCTCACCATCAGGTCCATGTCCTTCCTCTCTTGAGGGCTCTAGACTGCACACAGGACTCCAGATGAGGTCTCACCAGAGCAGAGTCAAGTGGCAGAATCCCCTCTCTGGATCTGCTGGCAACGCACCTTTTGATGCAGCCCAGGATGGGATTGGCCTTCTGGGCTGCAAGTGCACACTGCCTGCTCATGGCCAGCTTCTCAGCCATCAGCACCCCCAAGTCCCTTTCCTCAGGGCTGCCTTCTAACACCTCATCCCCTGGTCTGTACTGGGAGTGAGGGCTGTTCTGGCCCAAGTGCAGAACCCTGCACTTGCTCTTGTTGAACTTCATTGGGTTCACCTGGGCGCACCTCTCCAGCCTGTTCAGGTCCCTCTGGATGGCCTCCCATCCCTCTGGTGTATTGACACCACCACACAGCTTGGTGTCATCTGCAGATTTGCTGATTGTGGACTCAATCTGTCTGTATTTTTCATAAAAACATTAAAAAGCACCGGTTTCAGCACAGACCCGTGAGGGACACCCCTTGTCACTGCTCTCCATCTGGACATCAAGCCAGTTCCTTATCCACTGAACAGTGTACCCATCAAATCCACATCCCTCCAGTTTGGTGAGCAGGATGTGGTAGAGGACCGTGTCAAAAGCCTTACAGAGGTGCAGATAGATCATATCTATCGGTCGCCCCTCATCTACTGACATAGTCACCCTATCATAGAAGGCCACTAGGTTAGTCAGGCAGGACCTGCCCCTAGTAAAGCCATGCTGGCTGTCCCGAATCACCTCCCTGTCCTTCATGTGCCCAAGCGTGGCATCTAGAAAGGTCTGTTCCATGATCTTCTCAGGCATGGAGGTGAGGCTGGCAAGTCAGTAGTTCCAAGGGTCTTCCCTTCTACTCTTTTTAAAAATGGGTGTGATGTTTCCTTTCTTCCAGTCCACAGGGACTTCACCTGACCGAAAGTATCATGGAAAGTGGTTTGGCAACTCCATCAGCCAGTTCCCGATATGCGTAATGTACTTCTCAGTCTTAAAACAATGGTTTGCCAGCAGTTTCCCACTGCTTTCTAAATTAGAACTTGAGGTCAGTGTGCTAGAAGCTGGATGTCTTGTCCAAGCTCACTGTGTCCTTGTAGGTGGGAAATGTGGTTTTTTCACTTTATTTCTACCAGCATCAGTAAGTGCAGTCATGACTATATTTTCCTCTCTTTATAACATAAAATGCTTCAGTGGGATTCCTGTGTCTTCATCTGTGCTTTTGCAGTGCTCAGTCTGTATGGTAGTTGGGCTCCTTAAATATTGGAAAGCTACTTCCAAATATGAGATAATCTTTAAAACTCAGGGGACCAAGGTATGCCAGAAATTGAATTTATTGAGATTTTACTCAGGAAGTCAGAAAAAAAGCTGAACTAACGCACCATTTACCTGCTGTAAAATCAACCTTTTGGTCCTTTTTGAATTTTCAGTTCTGTCTTCAGCTTTTACGTGCCAATCCCCGTAGTTTTTGCAGAGAAAGGTTGTGTAATCCATGGAGTTAGCTTGGCTGTAATAATACTGTATATCCAGCTTCAGGCTCTGGGAATGTCTAAAAATAGCCATGTCTAATTCCATGAAATTTCTGGCTTGTTCTGCCTTGGTTTTCCTTGGGAATGTCTGCTGGGACAGGACGTACCACCTGGTATCAGTCAAGGTCCACATGATTTTATGCTGGATTTTGGGGCAAACAAAGGGAAATGCTACATGTAGTGCACGAGGATTACAGAAGGCACTCTGCAGAAATAAAAAAAACATGTTGACTTGTGGATTGGTTTATAAGGTTTATGGTCTAAGAGATGTCCTAGTGGCTGTGATAAGAGAGTCAAGAGCAGAGGAGGGTTTGCCAAAGCCTACAGCACTCAGGGAGGAAATCCCAACTCCCCTCCTGCACAGCAAGACCTGGACAGGCTGGAGAGTTGGGCAGGGAAGAACCTGATGAAGTTCAACCAGGGCAAGTGTAGGGTCTTGCACCTGGGGAGTAATAATCCCCTGCACCAGGACAGGTTGGGGGTGACCTGCTGGATAGCAGCTCTGAGGAAAAAGATGTGGGAGTCCTGGTAGACAAGAGGATGCCCATGAGCCAGCAGTGTGCCCTTGTGGCCAAGAAGGCCAATGGCATCATGGCAGGCATCAAAAAGATTGTGACCCAGTAGGTGGAGGGAGGTCATCCTCCCCATCTGGAGCATTGGGTCCAGTTCTGGGCTCCCCAGTTCCAGAAGGATGGGGAGCTGCTGGAGAGGCTACAGCAGAGGGCTACGAAGATGATGAAGGGCCTGGAGCATTTCTCTTAGGAGGAAAGGTTGAGGGACTTGGGTCTTTTTAATCCGGGAAAGAGAAGACTGAGGGGGTTCTGATCAAGGCCGATAAATACTTCAAGGGTGGGTGTCAGGAGGAAGGGGCCAGTCGTGCCCAGTGAGAGGACAAGAGGGAATGGGCATGAACTTGTCCATAAGAAGTTCCACCTAAACATGAGGAGGAACTTCTTCACTTTGAGGGTAGCAGAGCCTTGGCAGAGGCTGCCCAGAGAGGTGGTGAGGTCTCCTTCTCTGGAGACATTCAAAACCCTCCTTGGATGTGGGCTCCTGTGCAAACTGCTCCGGGTGGGCTTGCTCTGGCAAGGGGTTGGACTGGATGATCTCCAGAGGTCCCTTCCAACCCTATATCAATTTGTGATTCTGTGAATAGAATTGCAGTTTTGATTACCTTCCAATCAGGTTTCATGCATAGGTTGGCATACTAGGGTAGGTAGGTTGTGACATTATAGACACTGGTGCAGGTTTTACTGACGTTCTTAGTTCCAGCCAGCACCAGTCACCGTGGGGTTGCAGCCACCAGCAGAGCAGGTTCACCCAGTGTCTTTCCTGACCGTGATAAACGCCCAGTAAGTTTTAAAACTAGAGAGTTTCAAAAGCAGATTGAGATGTGTTCCCCTCGTCCCAGGTAAAATACCTACTCATATAATAGCCTGGAAGAGATCACCCCCAGTCCATGGGACACCCACCTGTGGGAGATGTCCCTGCCCAGGGCAGGGGGCTGGAGCTAGGGGACCTTTAAGGTCCCACCCAACCCTAACCATTCTGTGATTTTACCTGAAGCTGGGCCTGAAGGCGGAAGGTTCCATGTTTGATCCATTGGCACGAGGAGTCGAGTTAACCCACCAAGAATCACAATCTGCCTGGAATTAATTAAGCTTTTTTTTTTTTTGATGTGTTCTCCCCCCCAACATGTCCGCCAGCCCAGATTTTTATAGTAATACCAGCAGAACGTTGCAGTATTTGGAGACTCATGAAACAGGAACGCTACAGCTTGAAAAAGACTTTAGCCTGCTACTGAGATTAAAGCAAGCCCCAGATAGCTGTATAACTGTCAGGCAAATCAAAGCGTGGCATGGTGTGCTGCACGGGAAGATATACTGGGGCTCTTTAACAAAACTCCAAAGGCAGCCTCACAGTTTCCAGCCTGGTTGCACAGGACCCTTCAGGAGAGAAGATGGATAACGACCAGATGTCCCAGCGCGATGAAGATGTACTGTCCAGTGAGCTCCTCACCGACACGGATTAAGGCTCTTCCCAGGGATCCACGGGCTGGTCTCTTCCCTTCAGCGATAAAGAGAGGGGAAAAACACCAAGGTGCAAATGAGAAATATAAACTGAGAGGGTTATTGATGGGGAAAACGTGGTCCCTGCGCTGCATGAGTCATGTAATCCACAATGCTTTTCAAGCTTAATTTGAGAGAAGCAGAGGTGCGTGGAGGATGGTTTCAATTTCCAAGCAGTGCTTTTTGACCACTCATGCTTTTGAAAAGTAAAAATAATATCTTGGCTCCCAACTGCCCGTGAAGCAGAGGTATTCTGCTCTTGGCCCGCTGCCTGCTCACCCTCTTGAAGTGGGAGCGTATGTATCGTGATGGAAACATAACAGCTCACCCTGCCAAGGAACAGGTCATTCCTACCGGAGCCCGTGAACGAGGACTTGCTGCTGCAAGTAGAAAAGTTGAACTTAATGACATCAAAGAGGTTGAATTCTGGGTAAAGTTGCAATTGGGGGAGGGGGGGCACCTAAACTTGAAGAGGGGAAAAAACCTTTTGACTTGCCTTGAGGTTCCTGTCCTTAAAGCATCCTGAAAATGCTAATCAAAAAGAGATTAAGCCTGATTTTGAGGCCAAATGCTCTTCTTTAGAGGTTCTTTGCCAGTATTTCACCATGAACCTTTATACTCTGAGCATGTTCTCCCACAAGACTTCCCTTCTGCTGGTGTAAAACTTTTGACTTTAAAAATTAATTCCCAGTTTATTCTCATAGACGTAAGATTACACTGAAATACCTAAACCAGATTAAATCTCAGGTATGCCCCCAGAATCCTGTCATAAGAGTTGAGAAAATTGCCACTTTTACTTTAGTTCTTTCGGGATCTTGGTCAAATTCAAGATCAGGCAACTTAAATCTTTACTTTTCATTTTCTTACAAATATTTATGTCTTCATTTTCAGACAAGTAGTTCATATTGAGGAGCTCTTAGGATGTGTGGGCAGGTAGCATATCACACGCTTAAGCTTTATGCGTAAGAAGATGACTGGAGAACCTGGGTTAATAAATGCTGCACAGTTCAAAATATCCTCTAAAATGTTGGGAGCATCCCTTTGGCAAAGGTGGAGAAGCTTTGTGGAAGTCAGAAAGTGATGGAGCATCTTCTGTACTTGGGGGGCAGAGGGGAGGGGAGTTGCTCCAGCAGTTTGTTAGCGGAAGCAATGATTATAAGAAATGGTTATTTTCTGACTATTCACATTTATTTGTAAAGTGTGGGTCAAATTAGCTGCTGATGGACAGGAGCTGGTGTTTTTAGGGATGTAGCTACCTATTGCCTGTCACTGTGTCCTCTGATTCACACATCCCAGAGGATACTTTTTTGGATCTGGATTGCTTCACTTTCTTTAGCGCCAGACTCTGAGAAATAATGGAAGTTAAGACTGTAGGTTTCCCTTCTGTAAGACTACCTGTATGAAGACTGTGTTATATATTATAGAAATTGAAATAAATCAGTTGATACTGGATTAAGTTTTGCATCTTACAAACAGTTTTTTAATCAATTTTTATTAGTTTATATATATTTATAGATACATATTGCCACTGAGAGCAAAATAAGTTTTATTTTGAAGTTTACAGGGGTAAGTTCTGATGGTAGTGTGTTTGTACCAAGGAAAAAGAGCTACAGTCAGTAATGTTAGCCCCAGTACAAAAAGTAGGCTTCACGCTCAGCCTGAACTTAAAAATGTGAAAATACTAGGACTGAAGTTGCAGAGTGAAGGAGGTGAAGTGTATAAATGCGTGGAACAGCGAAACAAGTGTAGAAAAAGAGGTACATCAGCTTGTAAAGCAATTCCTCAATTAGTGAAAATACACAGAAAGAGGAGGAGTTCAGGAGAGAAAGAGATTTATACATAGAGAAATTGGAAGTATAAGAAATGGTGAGAGTAACTGTGGAAATACTCAGTGGGGGGAGTTTTACTGGGGAAAAAGAGAACATTTATCTAGTGGGATTATTTCTCTTAAGGGAAGGAAGATCAGGCACTAAAAACAAGCACAGTGATTAATGCTCCGTTCTGCGCAGTGAGGTTTGGGAAGCTGTAACCACAGCCCCCTGTTTTCTGTGTCCTCCTCAGTGGCAGAAGATCTGCATGGTCCTCAGGGAGCTGCAGCATCTCCTGTCACCGGGCAGAAGAGGTGAGGTTAGAAAGCAAAGGCAGAATTTTGGGTTCCTTTTGTCAACCCGGTGTGGGTGATGCTGCAGGCTTTGGAAAACCAACTGATAACCCTGGTCTCCACTGCTGGAGTGGGAGCCCTGGGGCACCCCAGCTGCTTGGGTGCATGGGTCTCCAGCTCCCATTGGAGGACACTTGGGGATGGGAGTTGGAGCCAGGCTTGGTTGTAGCTATGCTGTAAGGTATCTTTCTTTAGCTCTTGCCATAATGCTCCTTGGTTGACTTTCTTGGAGTTGGGATTGACCTTGAAGAACCCAAGGCACAACCCTGAAGGTGTGAGCAGAGAAAGAGGGCAACCTGGCCACTGTCCAAGGGCTATCAGCTGAGAGCTTGCGTGGTCCTCCTGGAAATGTTTCAGCCTCTTGAGTTAAGGCTTCAGTAGGGTAGGATTTCTGTATTAGTTCAGTTACACAGAACCAAAACACCTGCAGTTTGGAAAGATGCCCCAAATACCCTAGTTCACGGGGCTGTGGTGTGTAGCCCTAGTGCCAGCTTGGGAATATTTACTCCATCCTATAAAGCAGGGAATATTGATGCTGTCAGGAAGGGATTATTAGCAAAACAGAGTATTGATTTTGTATAATGTAGCTATTTCTGTGATTTGGAGTGGATTTTGGTCTGTGTATAGAACTGATGTTACGTGTGGATGCTGAGTTAGCAGTGTGAGCCTTTGCTGCTGAGCCTCCATCGCTGAATGGTAGCACCCATAACTTTATATCATTGGTTGCACTTATGTACTTAAAAGCCCTCTTATACCTAAAATACATGAGCAGCAGTGTGTATTCGAGATAGAAGCAGATGGTTGTGTACATAAGCTTTCTTTACTGCGGACTCTAGGCACGAGTGGAGAAGGAGGGACCTTCCTATGAAGACCAGTACCAAGACCTCAGCTGTACCCCCAGTATGGTCCTGGATGGGGCTTCTTGAACATTTTTTTTCAGCAGCAGTGAAGTAATAGCAAAGCTGGAGGGTATCTGAGTTACCTACCCTGTCATGCAAGGAGTTACTGTGCGGTTGGCGGTGATGTTTATATCATTTAAAGCCAACTGGTTGTCACTGGGGGATATTTAGCAAGAACCACAGAGGTTTGGCCTGTGGGATTGGTGACTACCCAGTCACCAGTATATTTTGAATACTTTGAAGTATAAAGAGAAGAATACTTAGAAGCACTGAGGGGAGGGAAAGGTGATGAAAAACGTGAGTCTGGCAGATACATACAGAGCAACTTCTGTCTGTATCTTCAAAGAATGAGAAACCAGGCAAGCATCTCCTTGAGTGAGGACTGTAGATTTCAGTCCTGTCCAGGTATAAACCAGCTGAAGTAATGCCATGAACTTCATGGAAGGGCAACAATTTGGGGAATTTGGGAAAAAAAGGTAGAAAGTGCTATAAAACTTGCTTTGTTTCAAGAAAGTACTATGGAAATAGAACAAGATTCACAAGTAATTAATCTCAGGCTGTAGACCGGTGTGTAGGTCTCTGCAGCAAGAACATTAATATCTGCTAAATTCTCCAAATTAGCTTAAACATTCCAGAGAAAGGATGTAATTCTCTGTTGTATAGGGAAGGAATTCACCCTTCCCCCAGTCTTTCCGCTTCCCAGGGACTCGAGAGAAACACTAAGATCAACTCAAGCTCTTTATTTTTGCCCTGCTTTAGTAATCGGGTCCAGATTGGTAGTAGCTGAAACACGGTGTCCTGTCAGAGGAGTTGCATGTGCTGGATCAGAGAGGGCTAGTTGCTCTCAGGTCAGTGAGCTCTCTCGGTGTCCAACCCAAGCTGGCATTTTGCTCACAGTCTTAACAAAGATTTCAGTTTGAATTCTCAGGCTTGTGGACCATTATTTGCCTCTTAGTGAGGCAAAGCTTGCAAGCTGCTTGTACTTGTAAAGTAGAGATGCACTGCGGTGCTAAGGAAAATTTATTCATCCCTTATGAGATGAATTAGGGGAGAACTTCGTAGAGTAGGGCTGATGGTTGGACTGGATGATCCCAGAGGTCTCTTCTAACCAAAATGATTCTATGACTCCTCCTTTCATTTGTATTAACGAAGGTACTGCCAGGCTTAGTTTGGTTTGGGGAAGAGTTTGGCTTGTTTTGACTGATTGGAAGACGAAGCAGGAAAAGTCTGAGTCTGTAGCAACGCAGAGGAGAAGCACCAGGAGAAGGTTGTTCAACAGTCATGAACTGAGTGGAAAAAATGGGTTTCAAACCTGTCCTGTATACCTGGCCTTGCCTTCAGTCCTTTAGATGGTCAGCGGTGCCATCTTAGTTAAGTGGGTGGTAACATGAGGGGTCTGGAGAACAAGTCCTATGAGCAGAGGCTGAGGGAACTGGGCATGCTTAGTTTGGAGAAGAGGAGGCTGAGAGGAGACCTCCTTGCCCTTTACAACTCCCTGAAAGGAGGTTGTAGAGCGGTGGGTGTTGGCCTCTCCTCCCAAGGGAATAATGACAGGACCAGAGGAACTGGTCTGAAGTTGCAGCAGGGGAGGTTTAGACTGGATATCAGGAAGAATGACTTTAGTGGAAGAGTGGTCAGGCACTGGAACAGCCTGCCCAGGGTGGTGGTGGAGTCACCATCCCTGGAGGTATTTAAGAAATGTGTAGATGTGGTACTTCAGTAGCCGAGATTGTAGGGAGTGGGTTGTGGTTTTGTGTATGGTTGGACGCGGTGATCTCAGAGGTCCTTTCCAACTGTGACAATCCTGTGATTTTTGGGAAAAGATGGATGCATCTGCTGTAAAACCTCTGGGAAAATGGTGTTGGAAGAGCCCTTGAAAGCCTCAGGTGTCAAGTGAGAAGAGCAGTGAAGCCCAGAGGCCTCTGGGACAGGAAGGTAGAGGATGAGCAGTTGCAAAGTAAAAAAAATCTTTGCAGTTAAGATGCTACTTGTGCACAAGAGAATTTAACAGTAGATTTTTCCATTTATATGGCGTGGTTGCAAGTACGTCTAACCATCACCACGTCTGAGCCTTGCCAGAGCAGCCTGGGCAGCAGGGAGCACCCAGGCCCTTCTTTGACCGGTATTTCAGACGCCTGAGGCTTTTTTTCCAAGGTGCTGGTACAGCTGCAACTCACAGAATTCATTATTGATGAGTTTTTATGTCCTCAGCAATGGGATTTTATGTGCTGAGCCCTTGTAGAAGGCAGACAGCTGATTCGCATCCGTACAATACTCGGACCAGCCCATGGCAAGGGCAATCCTCTATTTTCTTGGAGAGTTATCAGTTCTCCATGGCAATGTAACATTTCCCCACTTGACATCCTTAATGCTCCTTACAGTTCTCTCAATTCTTTATTGAAATTGTGCACATATATCTCCTCTGTGTGATCTCTCACTGCTATTTCGCATTCAGAAGTTTATCTGAGGAGCAGCATTCGAGCTCTGTGTGCTCATTGAATCTGTTGACACTTCTTTGATGGCTTTATACAGCACCTGGGGGTGTGCTGGAGGGAAAGACCCGTTTTAGGGTCCCAGGAGGAAGCAGTGAGAGGTGGTGCACACACAGCCCCATGCTTGCTGCTTGTACCACAGAATCACAGAATCTCAGGGATTGGAAGGGACCTTGAAAGCTCCTCCAGTCCAATCCCCTGCCGGAGCAGGAACACCCAGAGCAGGTCACACAGGAACGCCTCCAGGCGGGTTTTAAATGTCTCCAGAGAAGGAGACTCCACAACCTTCCTGGGCAGCCCCTGCCAGTGTTCCTTCACACTTACCATGAAGAAGTTTTTTCTCATTCTTAAGTGGAACCTCCTATGTTCCAGCTTGCACCCATTGCCCCTTGTCCTGTCATTGGATGTCACTGAGAAGAGCCTGGCTCCATCCTCCTGACACCCTTTACGTATTTATAAATATTAATGAGGTCACCCCTCAGTCTCCTCCAAGCTGCAAACAGCTTGGAAATAAACATTAAGTCACCCAAACTATCCTTTTTTGAGGCTTTGGATTTTTTTTGCTTGGCTTAGTTTGGGTTGGGTTTTTTTCCCCCATGGCAAAGCTCATTTTGTACCTAAAAGCTGCCAGAATGTATTTGTGTCCTCCAAAGAGTCATCTTCCATGACCAGAGGGGTAGGTTATTGCTAGCCCTGTGTCTACTTAGTGCAGTAGCATCTGGGGGCTGAGCTGGGTTGAAAGCTCTGTCACGGGAAGAGGCTGAAAACCAGTCTCTGCTACTAGTGTTGAACTGGGCAGGTAGGGAGAAGAAGACACAAGACACTACCCCTCACTGTTCAAGAGGCATCGAGCTGAGAGATGGGGCTGAGGTCTTTGCAACCAGTGGGTGATTTCCTAACACAGCTCTCTTCAATTTCAAAATAATTTTAAAAAGGCTGTCCAAAAAGTTTTGGTTTTCTACCACAAAGACTGATTTTTTTTTTCAAGGAAAACTAACACAAAAGGGGGAAAAAAAACAATCAGAAAGAAGATTGGATTTTTCCATTACGGGGAAAATTTTAGTGGAAGTGGTTGGAGCATCAAAGGTTGTTTTGAGGCATTTTTGGGTATTTAATAACCAAGAGGATTTTCAGCAGAACCAGTGTTTCTGCTGTAGCTGCTGACCAAGTTAGAAATGCTCAAGCTGGGTAATTTTTACCTAGGTTGACCTGCAATTAGTGTTTAGGGGTCTTCCTGACCTCATAGATTTCAAAACTTAGGGCTGATTTGGGTAACGGCGTTCAGCCTGGCAGCTTCCTCCATGGCAAACGGACTCAGCGCGTGAGGTTTCTGCTCCGAGGTCTTGGCTCCAGGCAGATCAATTCATGCATAAATGTCTGTGCGCTGAAGCCTGACTTCAGTGTGTGAAGAACTTTGTGGAATAAAACCTTGGGGACCACATCTGACCTTTGCATAGTCAAGTCGGTCCTTGGGAAATCCGGAAAACACAGGGCCCTGCAGATGACTAGGGTTTTTTGGTTAAGTAGGGTTCTGGCAATGAAAGTTTATAACTGTACAGGGAAGGCTTAGGCCGTAAAAGAAGTGGGAAAAGTCCCTAAAAGGTGCTGGAGGATCTATGGGATTAACATTTCTGAGTGGTGAGGATTATGCTGTGCACCACAGGTTTCTCTGGATACAAATATCGATTCGGGTAACAAATACATTGGTGGGATGAGTCTCTCCAGGGGACCATCAGAATGGGGTGCAGACAAGGCATGAAAACAAGAGGTAATTAAACCAAATAATGTTGTAATAATAGAGGAATGCTGCTGGTGGGCTTCTGTCTGTGCCTGGTTTTGGAAAAGAAGAGGGTTTTATTGCTAAGCCAAGCAATGGTATCCATTTAATTCTCCCCAAATCAAGACATGGAAAGTTTTATTTACTATGGCACATTCAATGACATCAAAACAATGTTAATTTTGGGATTGTGTGAAAGTCAATATTGTTGGGGATCCACCATAACATATTGCAGATACATGGACCCTTTCTTTGCATAAAATCACAGAGCATCTTCCTGCAGCCTTCTTGGCAGAAGGTGTTGTGGGCGCACCCATGGGCAGGGTAGTCTACACTTAACCTTCTACCCATGTACAGGGAGGCACTAAATACAAATAGTAGGAGAACTAAGACACGAGGTTTCCAGTTTATGCATAGTTCAGTTTCTACCTCATGCCCCCGATGAGCTCTTTCAAGAAAGAGTAATTCCAGTTCAGTGCTATTTATCCCTCCCGCCTGGAGCTCTGGCGAAGCTGGTGAAGCTCCAGTTTCTCTCCGCTGTCCCCGGAGGGATGCGCTCTGCCCGGGCTGGGTGCCAGGTGCTGGCGGGGGGCCCGGCCCCGATTAGGGTATCGCTGCCGCAGCATCTCTTCCCAAACACGAACACATCTCTGGGGAATGCCTGATTCAGCTGCAAGAACCGCAGCGGAGATGGTATTTGAGTAACGTCACTTTGGCTGCTGGCCATTTGAGCAGATGATTTATTATTTTCTCTACGAATCTGCCTTTAAAGCCTCTCATATAGTGTTACGGATGATATCATTCAGTGCTAAGTACTTACAAGATTCGTTTCAGCCTTTGAATGTATGCAGAGATACGGTCTTGGCAAAAGTAATACTCAGGTCCTCTCTATCGGTAAGGATGTGCAGCGTGTACCTCTCCCTCGCTGGGCTGCAGAAGTGGAATCTGGAATTATTATTGTGTGTTCTTGTTTCTTTTTTTCTGGGTGTGTGGGAGGGTAGTAATCCAGCCGTTTTTCTGTAGTATCACACTCTGGAGGCAATTGCAAGTGCTGTGGGAGTACAGATTATGATGGGGAATGGCTGGAGAGCAGCCCTGAGGAGAAGGGTTTGAGGGTGCTGGTGGACAAGAAGCTCCACGTGAGCTGGCAATGTGTGCATCTACTGTATCCTGGGCTGCATCAAAGGAAGTGTGGCCAGCAGCACGAGGAGGGGGTTCTGCTCCTGTGCTTCACTCTGGGGAGACCCCACGTAGAGCACTGCCTCCAGCTCTGGGGTCCTCAGCACAGAAAGGACATGGACCTGTTGGAGTGGGGCCAGAGGAGGTCACGGAGATACTGGGAGGGCTGGAGACCCTCTGCTGTGAGGACAGGCTGAGAGAGTTAGTTGTGTTGAGCCTGGAGAAGAGAAGGCTCCAGGGAGACCTTAGAGGGCCTTCCAGGTCCTAAAGGTGCTCCAGGAAAGCTGTGGAGAGACTCTTGATCAGGGAGGGGAACCATAGGAGGAGGGGGAAGAGTTTGACACTGAAAGAGGGGAGATGGAGATGAAATGTGGGGAATAACTTTGCTGTGAGGGTGAGAGCCTGGCCCAGGTTTCCCAGAGAAGCTGTGGCTGCCCCATCCCCGGAGAGGTTCAAGGCCAGGTTGGAGGGGGCTTGGAGCAACCTGCTGTGGTGGGAGGTGTCCCTGCCCAGAGCAGGGGGGTGGGACTGGATGGTCTTTAAAGTCCCTTCCAACTCTAACTATTTTGTTATTCTGTGTGTATTGGAGACCTATGTATGAATATCTTGATGTACAGAAGGAAGCCTCCATTCCTTTGGGTGTGTGGGCACATCATAGGATGAGGATGTCGTGGCTAAAGAAGCTCTGTCAGTGAGGTGAACACAGGAGAGATATGATTTTCCACTCCTTCAGAAGTGAATTCCTACCCTGGAAAGCAAGGATGAGAAAATGTTTGTTAAAAGAAGTGCCTTGGAGCCTTTTGGGGATTACTCCTGGAGGATGGATGGAGTTGGATCTCCTCCCATCCAACCTAGCTTGTGCCAGGTTATGCATTAAGACATCCTGTAGCTCTCACCAATTATTAGTGTAGAAAAGATCAAATGTGCCAGCCTGAGAGTGGAAGTTTTACCAGCGTGTCCTCCTCCCTGTGACTAGCTTGTGATCTGAGCGCAGGGTTTATTTTCACTCGGATACAATGCTCGCAGCAGTCGGAGGTCTCGGAGCTCAAGAGGTTTGTGTGTGCACTTACCTCTGCCTTCCTTGCGAGGCCCGTGGGTGTGAATGATGGCAGTGGACCTCGCCACCCACCACCGTAGGTGTCAGTGTACCGAGCCCATGTTCCTCGGGGTGCCATGGAGCGAGGTCAGGGCGAATGGGGAGAATACATGCTGTGCACCGGGTCTGGTGTCTCTCTTTGTGTCAGTGTGTATCTTCCAGTGCTAGTGTGCTTCTTCCATTGATGCTAGGTGGAAGAAAAAAGGATTCCTCAGCCTACTGCAGCATGGGAAGAGGAACATTTAAAGGGTGCTGCGGAGTCTAACCTGGCACCTTATCTTCTGTTGTGCCTATCCAAACCTGCACATAACTCGTTACTGACTTCATACTTGTGGAAGGAGGTCACAGCCCATTTGAGAGTGAAGGGTTAGGTCTGAAGGGAAAAGCTGTCATCGAATTCCTGGGTTTGCTGTGAGCTTACATGAAGACACGGTGGTCCATACAGTAACTGGAGTCTGGGGTTTGTGGACTGGACTTAACTTGTTGTTTTATGGGAGAGCAAGGAGTTAAAGACCAAGGGGTTTGCAGATGGGTGTCTGAAGAAAATCTGGAGCACTGGTATGCTCTTGGATGTTCCAGTTATGCATTCCTACAGCAGCAAACAAAACCTGAGGCACCAAGAAGTTAGGCTGAGCCTAACCTTTCCTTGGTTTGCAGTATGGACTTGCTAATGAGAGAACTTTGGGAGAACTTTGTAGAGTAGGGCTGATGGTTGGACTTGATGATCCCAAGGGTCTCTTCCAACCAAAATGATTCTATGAAGGGAAGTTACAATGTTGATTACTTAAGCAAGGTCCCAGGAAAGATTAATGGCTGTGTATCCAGCTCTTCTCATAGCCCATTAATCTTCACTGCAGTTAACGAGTCTTTATTGATTCTGTCAGGTCAGATAATTTCCATTTCTTTTATTGAGGCTTCTCAAGTACATTCTTATCTACTTTTTTTTTTCGGTTCTCTCTTTGCTTGTCTGACCAGCTCTGGAAAGATGGGCCAGAGCTGTCATTGATAGATTCGCTGGTTGGAACCTGGGCTGAGCAGTTTTGTCACATTTAGCTGGTGGAAAACTGATCCAACAGAAATATGCATTTATTCATTTATTTATTGCCTGCATCGCTACCTTGAATGACTTGATAGAGCTTCCCCTCCATGCTGGCACTGCCACAAAGGATGGGGACAGAGCAGAGGGCAGAAGCAGACTCATAACTTCGTGGAAAACATTGGGCTGGTAAAGGTTTTTCTATTTTTTGATTAGTCTGGCAAAAGGAACTCAAAAGCAGTGATTTTTAGTTTTCCTTTTTTTGTTTTTTACCAAATAGCTTGTTACCAAGCTGTTGGCAAAAACCAAAGAGCCAGCATTCTCTCGGCTTGTGAGTCCCTCCGCAAGTCCATCGCGTTTATCAGCACATACATGTCCCTTGAATGGAAGGAAGCCATACTGAAGTAATGAAGGGAAAAGCTAACAGTAGAGCTCTGCAGCTCTCACATTAATTGCCTATTATAATACAGCCATCAAAATATAAGAATCACGTGTAGACTGGACATTTTCATCTTGTGTGTCAGGTGTTCTCGCAGCAAATATTTTCTTGGCAACAAATAATCTCTGGGAAACCAGGAATAACAAACAAACATACCAGTAATTTCAAAGAATCTAGGAATTAGAATGCATAACTAATATGTATATTAAAAAATCAGTTAGTGAAATGAATGTTACTCTATTTCGGGGTATCGCTGTCTCCATCCATCAGTGGTATCAAGAAGCTCTTTTTCCTCCCAGTGCCTTCGTGTTGAATCTCTCAGGAAACTTTACCACATCTCTTTATGGACCAGAGGCTGTTATGAGAAGGAAGGGTACTTGGCGATGTCCAAAGTGAGAAGCGGCTGGTTGAGGTGCCAGTTGTGCAGTTTAAAACCATGTGAAGAGCTGACCTGAGAAATCTGTAGGAAACAATCCTGTATTATTAGAGACATTGGATGATCTAGTGACTTTTTCCCATTCTGAGCCCAGTTTCTGGAAAATTGCTCTTTAATCAATGAAAAATCACAAATCGATGATCTCACAAGTTGCAGAAGAGAAGGTGTATTTATGGTAGAAATAAAAATGGCTAAGGCTCATCTAATACATGCTGAGCNTAAAACCATTTGGTCAGTCAGTGGAATCAGGTGCCTAGGGAGGTGGTGGAGTCACCCTCCCTGACTGTGTTTAAGAGCAGATTAGATGTGGTGTTGAGGGATCTGGTGTAGGGGAGAACTTGTAGAGTAGGGCTGATGGTTGGACTTGATGATCCCAGGGGTCTCTTCCAACCTAAATGATTCTATGATTCTATGATTCTATGAAGAGCTGCCATGAAATCTGTAGGAAACAATCCTGTATTATTAGAGACATTGGATGATCTAGTGACTTTTTCCCATTCTGAGCCCAGTTTCTGGAAAATTGCTCTTTAATCAATGAAAAATCACAAATCGATGATCTCACAAGTTGCAGAAGAGAAGGTGTATTTATGGTAGAAATAAAAATGGCTAAGGCTCATCTAATACATGCTGAGCATTTGACAGGCGTGGTTGAAACCCACTAAACCACAAATTTTAAATCTCTTACAAAGTGTTTTGTCTTAGGGGCAACATGGTTCCAAACAGCCAGCAAAAAAAGCTCTAAAAAATCTGCCTGGAAACCACAAGTTATTCTCATGTTCTGCAGGAGATGAGGAAGGGCAACATAATTTCTGTTGGGTAAACCAATACCTGTGCTAAAAAATACTCTCTCTGCAAGAGCAAACCAAGCATGTGCCATCCCTTTGAAGGACACAGGTTGAACTGCAAGGCAATTTGCTCCAGATGATCTAGGACGTTATTTCCTATCACTACCTTCAATTTGTCATAGGAACTTGCTGCTAGGGGGATTTTGAGATTTAAAAAAAACCTCAACCAAACAAAACAGCAAGAAAAGAAGCTCAATGTATTTTTTTTGCCATGAAATTAAAACAGTTCCCAGTGTCTCTGCACACTTTTCATAGATCCCAGGAGGTGTGGAACGCACCAAGGCCTGCAGTTCAGCTCATCCTGAAAACTGTGCCGGGCGGACGAGAACAGAAGCACCCACCACTTATTTTTGAAAAGCAGCAATTATTCACAGCAAACCACAAACACACCTTTGCACGTAGTTTAGGAAGGTGATTTGATAGCTGGAAAAGTCAGTAATGCAGTCAGGAACGGCGTGTGTGGGAGGTGATGAAGGTGGTGTGGTTTATGTCAGCTTCTGTGGGGTTGCTATGGCATTATATCTGTTAGAAGTAGATACCCCAGAGTTGTGGGGCAGGTGTACCCTGTTTCAATTAGGCTGGCACTGGACTGATGGGAGCATGGCTAACAGCCCCGTCCCTCTGAGCGTTGTAAGAACAAGGCATGGACATCTTCCTTACTTACGGCCACTGCAGCAGGGGAGCTACAGGCTGGCAGGGGATGGAAGGGACCTTTGGAGATCATCCAGTCCAGAGCAGGGTCACCCAGTGCAGGTCCCAAAGGAATGTGTCCAGGTGGGTTTCAATGTCTCCAGAGAAGGAGACTCTACCACCTCTCTGGGCAGCCTCTGCCAGGGCTCTGCCACCCTCACAGGGAAGAAGTCCCTCCTCATGTTTAGATGGAATTTCCCGTGTCACACTTTGTGCCTGTTGCCCCTTGTCCTGTCATCGATCACCACTGAGAAGAGTCAGGCCCCATCCTCTTGCCACCTGCCCGTTAGATACTGCTCAGCACTGATGAGATCACCATTCAGTCTGCTCTTCTTCAGCTGAACAGCCCCAGGGCTCTCAGCCTTTGCTCATTACTGAGATGCTTTAGTCCCTCATCATCTTCAGATTGTCCACTGGACTCTCTCCAGTAGTTCCCTGTCCAGCATACCTTCACCTGCCTTTACAGTATGGGAAATTAGTCTGTCTTATCATAGAAATCAGAAATGCAAGGTTGGAAAGGACCTACAAGATCATCTAGTCCAACTGTCCTCCTGTCACCAATACTGCCCACTGAGCTACTAAATCATGTCTTGTAGCACCTCGTCCAGACGCTTCTTGAACCCCACCAGGGACAGTGAGTCCCCCACCTCCCTGGGCAGCCCAGTCCAGGGCCTGACCACTCTTGGGGAGGAAAAGTTTTCCCTGACATCTCATCTAAAGTCTTCCTCCATTCTTTTGTCATTCTCACTCTGATCATCATAAGAAGCACCCGAGTGAAACCTGTTGAGAAGGTGTCCATGCTTGGTGCTGTTTGGAACAACAAGGGAGTTTGCTGCCCCTCATTTCTAAGGTATTTCTAGTAGAGGGTGGGAGGAGGAAGATGGTGAATAGGAAACAGGGCAGAAGGATAGAAAAAAGCGTCTAATTCTAGCACCGGGGGAACTTACAGAGCAAAGCTTGTTGTGTATCTGTGGAGAAGAGCATTGGGGAATGCAGGAATTGGTCTAAAGCCAATACAGACCCTCCTCATCCACCTCCGTGGATGTGGTGGTGGTGGATGTTACTGTGGATGAGCCATTCCTGTCCTCACAGGAGCCTAGCAGCAGAAGTAGCTGTGGATGCCAGTAGCCTCTGTTTCTGGTTCCAAACAGCAATGGGCTGCAAAAGTGAACTTGAAAAAAAAACCCAAAACATCTCCATCCTAGAAACATGCACACATCTGGGTGAGTAGTTATGAAGATTAATGTAATGCTCGGGGTCAGAATTCCCACTGACATTTACTCAGTTTGTCCAAACAAGTTAGTGGAAACCTCCTGTGAGTATGAACTGCGCTCTGCAGCTCTGCACAGGCATTTAACAGCTTGGATGCCAGTTTCCTTGCAGACACATCTGTAAGACTTAGTCTTTAAGTGCTGTAAAATACAATACTGGGAGCAAAATATTCATGCAGAGTATGGAAGGTTTAGGACAAGGACAGAAAAATAAGCAAAAAATGAAGTTATCCCTATTTCATGACGATACTTGGATGTAAAATGAGTCCTAATACAGCCGGGTTTAAAGGAAGATGGGAAGTGCATGTCAGCCAGATTTGAGCAATGCATTTTTCTGTGTTACTGATCGATGCTTAAAATAGTGCTGAGATCCAGCGGTAGCACCATAAGGTTTGCAGAAAGTATATAGGTTATACTTGTTAACCTGGCATAAAGGACTGCTGTCTGATGCTAAATGGTGACCATTCTGACCAAAAGCTGGCCATGCTTTGGTGCAGACCCTCATTAAGGGGATCCTTTGGGATGATGAACATTAGATTAAAACAAGCCATTTCCAGGGTCCTATGAGCAGGTAACGTGTGCATTGATCTCAGCGGGTAGGTTTGGACTCCACTGCCATAAGGATGTTATTTGAATTTGGAAACATTAGATTTTCTATACTATAAAATTGTGAAAAACACTTTATTGAGCATCTAACTCCCTCACAGACCGTCCCAGCTTTGAGAATATTGTCATTGCAGCAGTACAAGCTGTGTAATGCAACCTTTAAGTCATTTTAAAGGTGCTCTGGACTAATGTGCTTATTTCCATATGGGAAGAAATTGGATTGTTGGAGAGTTTCTTCCTACTGGTGTAACTCCAGGCAACAATAAAACAATGATAACTCTTTTAAAATGGACAAGGTTGCTATAAATGTCCGCTGTGTTTATTTGGCAGCCAGCTCAGCAGTATGAAGGATTGACACAAAATAGGGCAAAAATTATCTTGTCCCACTCCCAGGTCTGATACTATCATAGAATCATTTTTATGGGATCAGCAATTCCAGCCCTCATGGGTGTGTGCTGGTCAGTCAACTGCTTTGGCACATCTCCTGCTTGAGTTCTCTTAACCAGCTCTGCCTCATAATGGTGTACAACAGGGTCAGACTCTTCAAATTGTAAAAATTCCTTAATTGTGGGTTTTGCCACGATGACATAATCCTGCAATTCACTACTGTTGTTATTCCAGGCTTTCAGTAGGATACTTACAGGCTCACAGATTGAAAGCAGGATGAGCCTTTAGTGTATTTTAATATCTGTAACCTGTTCTACCAGTTCTTCTCCAGTGCTGAAGGTGGAATCTCAGAGAAGAATGTTTAGGGTCCCATTTCTGGGCCTGGTGCAGAGCTAAGGGAAGATAACCTGCTTTTTTCCAAGTCTGGCACTTCCCACCCCTTGAGAACTGAAATCCTGCCCGTGTAACTACTGGTTCTGTGACATTAACAGGAAGACAAGGCGGTAGCAACTCACTTGTATCCCAAAATGATAGAAACCAGGAGCAGATCTCACCATCTGCAGGTGGCCCCCAAACAGAGGGGGACTGGAGTTGAGAATATCTGTTCAGCTCTGACCCAGCGACCAGCAGTGATTAAGAACAGTAAATCCCACAGACACAGGGATGGCACCGAGTACAGTCCTGGGTAGGAACACTCTTCATTTAATTTACAAGGCTTCTAATACCTGTCTGAAATTAAATTATTTCCTGTTCTCTGTCCAAGAAATCAACATGTGTTTATATGTTTAGGGTTTTTTTTTGATGCTTTTATGTGCAGGAGAGGAATTGAGAACTCCCCTCTTCTAAGTGAAGATCACTTCATCCGCAGCGCTTCGGCTGGTAAAAATAGATTTATTCTATTTGTGCGTGTTAATTTGATTCAGTGCTGAAATCACTGAAGTAAACGCAGCAGCCCCACTTGTGCTCAGTTTAGGGTTGTGTTCTGAATGACGGTGAAAGGGAAGAAATGTGTTCCTGTACACTGAATAATGGGAGGGGTGGCGTGAGGGTGTTGAACACCGAGTTTGCTGCTTTGATTTGTAAGCGTACGAAACCGCCTTCCGGTTTCTTCAGCTAAGGACATAAATTACTTAAACCTTGGTTGTGAGTTCTCAGTGTTTGCTGTTATCATTGGAAGAGATTTTATCAGACTTGAGGTCTCCACGGTACTTGAGAAGGTTGTAGGAATGCCGAGCAATGGGAAAGTCACTGGCGGTCCCAGCTTCGGGAATTCCTGGCTGCTGTCAGCTGTTCTAATAGAGCTGATGTGTGTTGTAATGGTTCTGCAGAAAAAGGACGAGGGATTAGGGGTATTTGGAAACAGAAGCAAAAAGTGTGGTTTTCCCATGGGGGTGGAAAGACGTTCAGCTGTCCCTCCAAACACCATCCCTCTGTTGGAAGGAGGATGAGATGGAAGGTCTTCTTAATGATGGAGGCTGTCAACAGTGAGATGGCTGCTTGAAGGTTTGTCTTCGCCAAGGATTTCACGGGGAGCTGGTGGGCATCCAAAGGTGTTGCGCTGGGACCACAGAGTAGGCATGTTGAAATAGCCTTGGGCTTATGCCAATTTACAACATGGCAGTGGAACAAGATTCCTCAGAGAGGCTGTTCTGCCTCCATCCTTGGGAGATTTCCCACACCAGACTGAGCAAGCTGGTCTGATCTCATAGGTGACCTGCATTGAGCAAGAGGTTGGGCTAGTGGACCTCCTGAGGTGCCTTCCAGTCTGAATTGTCCTGTGATGATCTCCTGCGTTGGCTCTACTTTAGAATGGAGGGATTGGTTGGAAGAGTAGTTGGAAGAGGAGGTTGTTAGAAGCCCCCTCTGACCTTTGAGTCAATACACGGTTACTTGCATGGACATCACAGGAGCTCATCCTGAGTATACATCCATGTCACAGGTATTTTATAGTACACTAAGGTAAGCCCCAGCCTACCTTCCATTTGAACTCCCGAAATCCCAATTTGGGTGTCTCGGCCCTTGTTGGGATGATATGTTACCATGTTACTGGAATTACATTGTCCCCGTAGCAGAGGGGATAGCTCAGGGCTGCTTATCTCCAGCCACTCCACTTTGTGTGGCACTCAGCAATGTACACCTACGGTTCAAACAATAAAAAGAAAAATTAAAAANAGTTCACAAGGTCTTCAGCAAGAGACAAAAATGTTTAGTTGTTGCCCTTTTCCATCACAAGCCCTTTGAACTTGGTGTGCACGGACAGTGACTAGTTGATGAGCAGAGAGCAGGTACCCATCATTTGCAGGGCACTTGTAAGCAATGATTAATGGCTGCAATGATTTTTTCACCTAGTTGTGTTACCTGGGATGTGGATGATGAGCTACAAACGCAACTTAAGACAGTTTCCAGCTTGGTCCAAACTTATTTTCTTAAGTAGGGAATATGCTTCCCGGTTCCAGTTGTAATGGGAAGATTTCAGATCAGTTCCTAATTGCTCAATGAATAGTTAAGTTCCTGAACGTGGTATTTAAAGGTCTTGCTCTGCGTGTTTGGTGGTGTTGAGGATGGTGTGTAATCGTCAAAGATTCTCCTTGAGAAATTCTAAATTTAATATCTCATGGGTCATGTGGTAGCCAAAACTGGCAACACGCTCTTTGATCCTGGATTGCTTTGATGGAGGGGTTTTGGTAGCCTTTGAATTTTTTCTCTCTGACCTTAAGTTGCAAGAAACTCCAAAGGACTGTGGGCACTTGGCTTTGTTAATGATGGTGCTTGGCTTCGTTGAGGATGTCTCGTGTTCTGAAGCACTGAATTTCACACATGACTGAGTATGTGTGCTCCCTGCCCCGGTATCTGCAGGTGATGGTGGATGGCAGGAATCAAAGCTAGAGTTAGTGCTGTAGGGACAGCTGGACCTCGTATGATCTGCAAAAGAAGGTTCCTCTTCTCTCAAACGCCTCCTTGGAGAGCCATATACGCGTAGCTGTGAGGATTTTGGAAATGATGTAGTGCAATGACAGGGAGATGACTGGTAACAATTAATTGGGAGACTAGTCCATGCCAAGAAATTCCTTGCGATCATGTTACCTTCTCTTCATGCAAAATATTTACTGAGATAGAGCAAAATACCACAGTTTAATTTACTGTAACGATATAGTCATTATACTTCAAGAGAAGCCGTAGCTGCCTGGTGGCCCTCAGGCACGCTGTTGTGTTGCCTCAGTGACAGTGAGGTGGTCAACCTGTGTCACCTCTGGCTGAGGAGTGGCTTTAATTCAGATTTCTACCTTTTGATCCCCAATGTACTTGGAGTTTGAAATTTGAAAACCTCCTTGTTGGAAACATCCCTATTTTTAGTTTTGAAATACCAAAATACTGAGTTCAATTAAAAATACCGATGTTTGAAAATCTGCTAAGCGTATCTAGTTGAAACACGTTTGACATAATCTATCGCTGATGTAGATTCTAATATTGGTATCAGCACTTTTAGCAATTGTTCTGAATTTAGTGTCCTTTTTAAACTTCAAAATTTAAAATATGAACCTCATGTTAATAAAGATTGTTGAATAGATGCACATCGTATTCACCAGAAATTTTAAATTTGAGATGTTTGGTGAACCTGGGAACATACTTGCCATTATTAACTGCCTTCAGATAAACCCAGAACATTCCTCCATAAATACAAAAAAGCCCCATCTATGTCATTTGCAAAGTCCACATCTTGTCCAAAATTGATATGTGGTCAAAGCCCAGGAAATACTGACATCTCAGGTGGGTGCATAGGGGCCATCCATGGAGTGTGGTGGGTCACCCAGGGGGCCTGGGGATGGAGACCCAGCTGGAAGGAGTGCCACTCTCACAAGGTGGTCTAGAGACTGCTCGGGTTGTCAAGTTAGGACAAAGAGGAAATGGCCTCAAGTTGCACCATGGGATGTTTAGGATGGATATTAGGAAAAATTTTCTTCACAGAAGGAGTTATCAAACATTGAAAGAAGCTGCCCAGGGTTGTGGTGGAAATGCCATCTCTGGAGATATTTAGGAAATGGGCAGACCTGGTGCTGAGGGACATGGCTTAGTGGTGGGTTTGGTCGGTGTTGGGTTGATGGTTGAACATGATCTGAAAGATCCCTTAGAACACAGATGACTCCATGATTCTCCTTGATGATAACCTTAAGGATGGAGCCTGGTCCCTGGATCATGGTAACATGGCAGTGTAAAAATGCTTCTGTTTAAAGTTAATGGGAATAAATTAATTAGATTTTGAAGATGAAATTTAGGATTAGAAGTAATACTAGGAAAAGGAAGATGGTGGAAAAATACCACTTGTCTCTATCTGTTAGTGCTTCCTGTCCAGAGATTGACAGGCTTCCAGGTTGGCGTGGCCAACAGGCTTTTAGTGTGGCCGCCCATGTGCCCCGCAGATGCCCGTGCCCTGGCTGCCGGCAGGGCATGTTGTGATGCCCTGGCCTGTGCCAACTCCCATATTGAAGCGTTTTCATAAAGGGGAACCCCTTTGTGTTAGTCATCTGGTTGTCAAACAAGACCTGGCTGCGATCCTGGACCTGGCACTAGATGAAATATGTGCACTTTAAACGTTTAAACTGAAACTGATGGGAACGGGCAATTCTTCAGTACGGTTTCTCCAGGTTTTTAAACAATAAATGTCAAGCTAAGGGCAAAGCGAGACAGATCTCAGATTAAAGGGATGGGGTTTGCTTAACGTTTATCAATCCCTTGGTCCCAACCTCCTTCCTGTTTCTTAAAGCAATGAGCAAGGACAGGCTATGTCAGACGCAAGGGGCGCTTTTGTCAATACAACTTTTTCCTTTAGTAGCCTGAGAGAAAGATTTCATAAATAGTTATTTATTTTTTTTTTTTCTGATGGATTCATGACTTGGCATCCTGTAGAAAACTTAGTATTCTTCCAAGCAAAGCTAGAGCTTTGTGTTGGAAGACTAATAACACCAGTCAAAAGAACCTTTCATCCCTGAGATAACTAAAATATTTCTTTGTTTATTTTTCACCCTTAATTACCTTTCCTGTCTTGGTTTAATGTGTAGTGCTGAAGCTTGTCAACACGTAGAGCCTTTAGTTTAGGATAGATGTCCTGGGAGCATGAATAAAAGCTATTTTCATGTAGTGTCTCCCTGTCGTGACTGCTGCCTGAAGCCCCTTGACTTTTCTTTCAAAGGAAACCAATTCTGCGCTCACAAAAATAGAACAAAATTTGTAGACCTTAATACCAGGGCTGAAGCCTCCTCCTTAAAGCCTGATGTTCTGTCATTTCCAATAAAGGTTGCTCGTTTCTGTTGTGTCTCCCCCTTTCTGAAGAAAAAAGATGTCAGAAGGAATGATCATCTCAGAAGAGTCATCTTGATTTTGACTGAGTAAAATTCTAAAGCTATTTAAAATGTAAACTTTAGAGTTTACAGCTGAAGCGAGGAATGGTTTTAAATTGAAAGAGAGGAGATTTAGATTAGATATTAGAAAGAACTTGTTTGGTGTGAGGGTGGTGAGACCCTGGCTGAGGTTGCCCAGAGAAGCTGTGGCTGCCCCATCCCTGGAGGGGTTCAAGGCCAGGTTGGAGGGGACCTTGAGCAACCTGGTGTGGTGGGAGGTGTCCCTGCCCAGGGCAGGGGGTGCCAATGGATGGGTTTTAAGGTCTCTTCCAACTTGAACTATGATTCTGTGGTTGTCTTCCTGTGCTACAGTCTTTTTTGGTTTTGCCTTCTTGGCCTGCTGTGAATCTGCCTGTGAATCTGGACACTTTAAAACTGAGAGAGAGAGGATTGCAGGAGGTGCAGGAGGCTGAAACTGAATTAAAGGCAAGAGAGTGCAACAGGGATCTGGCTAGTAAAACTGTCTCCACGCTGAGCTCATTAGAGGGACACATTTGGAACAACGTCTGAGAGTAACAAAACTATCTTTCCATTGATACTTGCTTATTCCCCTGTTATTTTTTCCCGGTTGTTGTGTTCAGCATGGTCTCCTCCCGCCCCCAACATTAAAGATCACAATAACGTTTTGTTGATTGATGCCAGCAGAGAGCAAAGACAACTCCTGGAAAACCCCGTAGGATGCCTGTGCCAGGTGATACATCTTCTTAATGCACATGTAATCGATAAGAAGATGTAATTATTATTATTTTTTAAAATCCATTTGAGAATAATTGCATTCTAACAGTGAGTAATGACTGTTTTAGAAGCCTGCTGCAAGGAAAGATGTCAACAAAAGCTGTTGCAAAGCTGTGCTTTCACTTCACAGGACTTTGAGGAGATGTGTTCTTGGGTCTGGTTCAGGTGGGCTCATTTCTCTGACTTTGAATTTGGGAATCAAAGGCATTTTAAAATTCTAGGTCAAACTCATTAAAAAACACGGAACCTCACCTGGTTTCAGCTCTCTAAATCACAAGAAACAGTAAATCTCCTCCTCTGGTTTTGATACAAATCTATAAATTACGGGGTGGGTGTCTTTGAAGCCTGGCCGAGAACCTCGCTGCCCAGTCAGCCTTGCTCCAAAAGTTCATGACTTTCTTTTCCAAACAAGCTCAGGGATACGTGGGGTGTCAGTGACACATGGAACACGGGCAGATTTCTGGGGCATTGGCAAAGATAGTGCCCAGCTTTCGGATTTGGGGGTTTCCTAGATTACAACTACATCTCTGAGATTGAACCCACCTGCCTGATCAAAGAAAGACACACTATTTTATAGAAAAAATTAAAACCACCCACCCCAACATCCTTTCCCTTTCTCTCAGGTACCAGGGCAGCCGGGGGAGGCAGCTCCCTGCCGCCTCCTCCCCGGAGGAACGTGGCTGCCCCTGGGCTTTCCCGGAATTCCCGCCTGCCTGCGGTTTCTTAACCAGTCCTGCAAAAATGTATTTTTTATTGAATGTTATTCTAACCATAAAACTTTTAAGCTGTTCAAATACTTTCCTTTGTACCCTAGACATCTGAGACTATTAGACATTAACAAGTAAATGTACTTTTTTTCTTTTTTTTCCAGCTGCTTCAATCTGCTGAGTAGTTTTCTTTGGACTGATCTCCCCGTGTCTGTGATCCGATATCATATCTCCTTGGTATCTGTCTCCTCAGATTGTAGACATAGGTGTGTTCTACTTCAAATTTAAAAAGGGACTTTAGTTCATGGCAACCTGTTTACTCACCCAAAATTCAGAGAGGGACCATTTTAATTCTCTTTGATTCTTGTATTTAAACCTATAAATCTTTTGGGAATAGAGCATATAGAATCATAGACTTGTCTGGGTTGGAAGGGACCTTTTACATCACCTAGTCCAACCATGAACCTAACTCTGATAAAACCCATCAGCAAACCGTGTCACTGTGCACTATGTCAACCCATCTTTTAAATCCCTCCAGGGACGGTGCCTCAACCACTGCCCTGGGCAGTCCATTCCAAGGCTTCATAGCCCTTTCAGTGTCAAAATTTTTCCTAATAACCAATTTGAATCTCCTCTGGTGCAGCTTTCCTCTTGTCCTGTGGCCTGTGACTTGGAAGAAGAGACTGACGCCCCCTGGCTACACCCTCCTTTCATAGAATTGTAGAACTGTTCAGGTTGGAAGGGATCTCTAACATCATCTAGTCCAATCATCAACCTAACTCTGATAAAGACTATCATCAAACCATGTCACTAAGCACTATGTCAACTCGTCTTTTAAATACCTCCAGGGATGGTGCCTCAACCCCTGCCCTGGGCAGCCCATTCCAAGGCTTGATAACCCGTTCTGCAAAAATTGTTCCTAATATCCAAACTGAACCTCCCCTAGTGCAAATTGTGGCCATTTCAGGGAGTTGTAGAGAGTGAGAAGGTTTCCCCTCAGCCTCCTTTTCTCTATGCTTTTCTGTATACTTCAGAAGAATTCAACCAAAAGATTTCAGGAGATGAAACGCACCATCTTTAATGGTTACTTTAATAATTAATATAAATTAATATAATTAATATTAATTCATATAAAGTGTTCTTTGACTCCTTCCAAAGTTTCATGTCCCCAGGGTTGACTCTATATGCACTTTTACATTATAATTTGTATATTGGCCTCATCTGAAGTTGGCCCTGTGTTGAATTGTGTCCTACAATTGCAAATAGAGAGAGGTTGTTCCTGCCCCAGATTGTTTATGAGTGACAGAAAAAGTGTTGGAAGAAGCAACCATCAACATTATGCTTCAGTGTATGAGGAGGTGGATTGTTCTGGATTTCGTGCAAAGCCTTTGATTGATGTGGTAAATTATACACCTGGATCAGTTTGGAGGCACCTAGATAAATGACCTGATTTTCTGAGCTCTAAAACAGTTTTTTTTGCCTGGGATTTCTGGAAAGCCATCCTTTTATGGGATTATGATAGGCTCAGTTTTCGCAGCCCAGGCAGCCACACATTCCCATGGAATTCCATCCCATCTTGTCAGTGCATTATTGTGTCCTCTTCCACCAGAGATTCACAACTCTTCCTGACCAGAAATGAAGCTGAAACTGGGGATGATGTTTGCTGTTCACTGCTCTTTCTTTGAATGCATCTTCGCAGAGAAGGGATGCCTGTGACAGCAATGCTTGTGAGACATCTCTCTGAATCAGAAATTTTTAGAAGATCAGGAATGAAAGCTCATGTTTTCAGAAATCCCCTTTATGGATTACTGGTACACAGGCAGGAACACGGGAAATTTTGTCTTGATAACCAAGCTCATTTATAGAATAGAAATATATATACATATAAAAATGGGCCTAAACATAATTGTAAGTGAAAATTTTGGAAAGAGGAACTGCTTCTGGCTATCGCATAGCTGGCTTGATTTATTTAAACAGGAGGCCTGGAGCCATTTATGGGAATTTGGTTTTACCTCCAAAATCCTAGAAGATTGGGAAGGTGAGAGAACTCAGCAGGTGCTGCCCATGGAGTTGAACGGTCTTTGCTCAAAAACAGCATGGCTTTAAGCATGAAGACCAGTTGTTTTTTTTTCCTGAGGGAACCCAAGTAGAGCTAAATTGTACCTCAGAGGTCTTCATGGTGTTAGATTTTCATGCCTAACTTCTTACTCAACAGAAATTTTTGTCTGTTGTGTTGGAAGTTCGGTGTATTTGTAGCCTATTTCCTGATTTGCATATGCAGATTCACCTATAACACCTGATAATTCAACATTTGACATTTTTGCCCCCTCTCCAGTGGGAAGTGTTTGATTCTTAATCAGCCATTAACTTACTCAACCCCTACCACAACAGGTAGAACCAATTGCTTCCCCTTTGAACGTGAGTGTTTCCTCAAGACTGATTACAGCAAGGTCTTTAATTTCAAGCCCAACTCTTAGCAGTCTATTCCCTGTTACTACATAGCCCTGATGCGGATCTTGACACGTAACCCTTGCAGTTATTTTTCATCCCACAAATGTTAATATTTACTGGGTAGTGTCAATCTCCCAACTGCAGAGAGCAATTTGCGTTGTTGGTGGTACGAATCATACATTAGCCAAATAAAAATGTTAACCATCCACTACTAGAATTATATAAACAGAACTCACGCTCAAGAACAGGTCAAATCCTTCTGGTTAATGTAGAAATGTTTTCTGTCCTCGCTCATAACAGGCTGGCAGCTCCGGAGCGCAGCAGGATCGTAGGGCCTCATCCTGCACAGCCTCTCTCACCCAGGGTAATTAATGCAGAAGTAGGTCTCAACAGATGTAATTGCATGAAGCCTCTGGGGCTGGAGAGTCATCAAGAGTAATCCTCTGTGCACAGGCTCCCCCTTATGGAAAAGAAAAATACTAAACAATGCTTTTGGGGCTTTTTTGCCTTCCTGAGTCAGACAGGACTAAGAGCTGATGCCGACGTAGCAGTGTCTCAAGCCTACAGTACTGTTTGGGGACTCAACATTTGAAATGCTGGTGATTTAAGGAATTGGCTTCTGAGCCCCACGACAGACATGAATGATGATGCTGTGTGTATGTGTTTATACTCAAAATTATTTGTGCTGCTTTTGAAGTTGGAATTTCTTGTGGCGTCCTGGAAACGAGGAAGGAGAAAGAGGCTCTTTGGGTACTGACAGGGACAAGGTTGGCCCAGTATCAGTTGTAGCTCCAGCCTTCTCTGCCTTACGAGGAGCAAAAACAACTCATGAGGAACAAATGATTTAGTTCTGGAATAGCTTTTATATCTGTTTCTGAGGACACTGTATGATGTAATTTTTGAGTTGGATCCTATTCATAGAGTCATTCAGGTTGGAAGAGACCCTTGGGATCATCAAGTCCAACCATCAGCCCTACTCTACAAAGCTCTCCCCTACACCAGATCCCCCAACCCCACATCTCATCAACTCTTAAACACATCCAGGGATGGTGACTCCACCACCTCCCTGGGCAGCCCATTCCAGTGACTGAGCATTCTTTCTGGGAAGAAGTCTTTCCTAATGTTTCAACCTAACCCTACCCTGCTGCAGCTTGCAGCCATTCCCTCTTGTTCTATCACTGATTGCCCGTGAGAAGAGACCAGCACCAACCTCTCTACAATGCCCTTTCAAGCAGTTGTAGAGAGTGATGAGGTCTCCCCTCAGCCTCCTCTTCCTCCAACTAAACAGTCCCAGTTCTCTCAATTGTTCCTCATGAGATTTATTCTCCAGGCCTTTCACCAGCTCCGTTGTCCTCCTCTGCACTTGCTCCAGCACCT
>VZTM01032144.1:425011-494992 GCA_013400555.1 Jacana jacana
TCGGCCTGGAGAAGAGGAGGCTGAGGGGAGACCTTCTTACTCTCTACAACTCCCTGAAAGGAGTAGGGTGTAGCCAGGGAATGGTCAATCTCTTCTCCCAAGGAAGAGGTGATGGGATAAGAGGAAATGGCCTCAAGTTGCACCACAGGAGGTTCAGGTTGGATATTGGGAAAAATGTTTCCATGGGAAGGGTTATCAACCTTGGAATGGGCTGCCCAGGGCAGGGGTTGAGGCACCATCCCTGGAGATATTCAAAACATGGGTTGACATAGTGCTTGGAGACATGTTTTAGCGATGGTTGTTGTTTTTTATCAGAGTTAGGTTGATAGTTGGACTAGATGATGTTAGAGGTCCCTTCCAACCTAGACAATTCTATGAAGAACCTGAACAGAAATGGTTCTTGCTCTTCCAAAACCATTTTTCATTTTTTTTGAGATCTTTAGATGGGGTTTGCTCAACAATTCAGTGGACCTGAATGTTCTACTTGGCCTGAAACATCGGTGAAAATTACATGCACTCAGCATTCTTCAGAATTTCACCCTGGAGCTAAGCATCTGGCTTCAGTCAGTTGTCTTGTAGGAGTGAGGAGACCACTCAAATTAATTTGAAAGAGTATTAAAGATACATTATTTGTAATATCAAATAGAATTATTAATATTAAAGATAATGAAGAGGGAAACTGTACTGGAGAAGTGGACAGGAAAGACCATTCTCTCTGGTAGTCTGAGGCAGGTGAAAAGAGCTTGTTGCGTTCCTAATTATCCATTTTAGGGACTTTTTGAACAGGTTGAACGTTATGGAGAAGTGGGGCCAGAAATGTCCAGAAATGTGTGTGAGCAGAGTGGAGGCTCGCTCTGTTATTGAATGTTCTGGTGCCTCTCCTGGTGGTCTGAACAGCACGAGCGATGCTCAGGAATTTTGATTGACTGGGAGAGACGGACCAGTTGTTTTTAAGGGAGTTCCATGAAATGCATCAGCACGACAGGAGATCAAGAACACAGCAATAAGCACTGCTGGTGTAGCAGGGACATTGCTGAGACAGCAACGTTTGGGAGCAGCAGTTGTAGCTGAACTTCTCTTCAGGGTGACCTGAATGTATTCTACATAATGCAGTTATGTAGAAGAGATCAACCTGAAAATTAGCTTGCATAAAGAATAGTGTGACCAGCAGAAGTAGGGAGGTGATTGTCCCCCTGTGCTCAGCACTGGTGAGGCCACACCTTGAGTATTGTGTCTAGTTCTGGGCACCTCAGCACGAGAGATATCGAGGTGCTGGAGCGAGTACAGAGGAGGGCAACGAAGCTGGTGAGAGGCCTGGAGAACAAGGCTTATGAGGATCGATTGAGGGAGTTGGGATTGTTTAGTCTGAGGAAGAGGAGGCTGAGGGGAGACCTCATCCCTCTCTACAACTGCTTGAAAGGGCATTGTAGGGAGGTTGGTGCTGGTCTCTTCTCACGGGCAATGAGCGATAGAAGGAGAGGGAATGGCTGCAAGCTGCAGCAGGGTAGGTTTAGGCTAGACATTAGGAAAAAATTTTTCACGGAGAGAGTGGTCAGTCAGTGGAATCAGCTGCCCAGGGAGGTGGTGGAGTCACCCTCCCTGACTGTGTTTAAGAGCAGATTAGATGTGGTGTTGAGGGATCTAGTGTAGGGGAGAACTTGTAGAGTAGGGCTGATGGTTGGACTTGATGATCCCAGGGGTCTCTTCCAACCTAGATGATTCTATGATTCTATGATTATTGCACCTTTCCTAGGGCTACAGCGGCTTGTGCAGCGAAAGCAGATTGAGTGGTTTTTATTAAAACAATGAAAAATCCATGTTGGTGCTGGCTGCATGCATTGTGTTGCAGCTTCCGCACTTGGTGAGCTCCCTTTTGCTCTCTAAATATCAAAAGAGGTTCTAATACCAACTGTAAAAAAACTCCTCACCAAAGGGCATGCTTCCCATTCCTTCATAGTCTTGGTGATTCTGCTGGTAATGAGCACCAGGTCTCTGGTCAGGTCTGATCCCGCTGCAGAGTTGTCACTCCTGGAAAAAGAAATTATGTTCCCAGTGTAATACCTTCCTTTGGTAAGGAATTCAGTTCTGGGCTCCCCAGTTCCAGAAGGACAGGGAACTGCTGGAGAGGCTACAGCAGAGGGCTACGAAGATGATGAGGGGCCTGGAGCATCTCTGCTATGAGGAAAGGTTGAGGGACTTTTTAGTCTGGAAAAGAAAACACAGAGGGGATCTGATCAACACCTATGAATACTTCAAGGATGGGTGTCAGGACAAAGGGGACAGTTGTTTTTTTTAATGGTGCCCAGAGACAGGCCAAGAGGGAATGGGCACAAACCTGACCATAAGTGCCATCTCAACATCAGGAGGAACTGTGAGGATGACAGAGCCCTGGCAGAGGCTGCCCAGAGAGGTGGTGGAGTGTCCTTTTCTAGAGACATTCAAACCCCTCCTGGACACATTTCTGTGCAACCTGCTCTGAGTGGAACTGCTCTGGCAGGGGGTTGGACTGGATGATCTCCAGAGGTCTCTTCCAACCCCATAGAATTCTGTGATTCTGTGAGTGAGCCCACATACACCACAGAGCATGCCTTGGTGGAGGGAATGGAAGGAGCATCATCAGTTCCTGTTGAGAGGCTACCGCAGCAAGAACCGCTGAGCCCTGTCAAAGCCATTTAACCCCTTTTTGGCTTGCACTAGTGACCATCAAAATTAGGCAAGTGCATTTCTGATGGTTTCAGAAACACCAAGGGCAATAGTGGAGCTGGTTTTCACTGCCTGGAGGGGATGCATAGCTTGATAAAATACCTGGTTATCCTGACGTCCAGCAAAAGGCCAGCAGAGCCATTAGCACTGCTGTACTGCTGTATTTAAAGATGGGAAGAGAGATGGGAAAGGAAAAAAAAACATTTCTACATGAAATCTGAACTCTTCTAAACTCTCTGATTTCCAATGATTTTTAAAAATTGAATGGTTTTCTGACACTAAAAAAAATGGCTTAAGATGTGCCACTTGTTTTCTGTGCTGCAGATATGGGAAACCTCTGACATTCCGAGCACTTTGCCTGTGAAGTTTTCCCATTTTTATTAACTTATTTGGGTTAATTGAAATACGAGTGTAAAACTCCTTGCAGTTTGGAGGAATTTTTTTTTAGGCTTTTTTTGTGTTTTATTTACTGGCATTTAAAAATGTATTTCCTTAGGTGGGTCAATTTAAGTAAAGCTTCTTTTTTAGACCCTATTCTCACCAGCACACAAAAACATGTCAGAGAGGTAGAGTTGGAGCAGGTAAAACATTGAAACGTGGTTTCTTGTGGAGGAGGAGGGGAAGACAGTGTAATACAGCCAGAGCCAAAATACCTCTGATATGTGTCTGGGACTTGGTTCAAGTTTTGGTGGATAATTAATTACTCTTCTCTAATTCTGCAGCAGTTTAACTGGCTTTCAGTGGTGCAGTCCAGTGTGTGGTGGAAAGGGAAGAGGGGGTTATCCATCGGTGCAGTTGTTCATGTCTCCCAGCGGAGGCCAAAAAGCTTAATAGTGCTGTAAAATACCTCTTTGCTTCTCCAAGGAAGGTGATGGGACAAGAAGAAATGACCTCAAGTTGCAGCAGGCGAGGTTCAGATTGGTTATTAGGAACAATTTTGATGCTGAAAGGGTTCTTAAGCCTTGGGCTGGGCTGCTCAGGGGAGGGGTTGAGGCACCATCCCTGGAGGGATTCAAAAAACAGGTTGACAATGTTAGAGACTTGGTTTAGACATGGATTGTTGGTTTTTACCAGAGTTAGGTTGACAATTGGACTTAGATGACATTAGAGGTCCCTTCCAACCTAGGCAATTCTATGATTCTAAATATGGCCAGGGATGGTTCCCTGGAGGGATGGGTAGGTCTCAGGCCTCTGTCCCCAGGAGTGGTTTGTGGGGCAGGACATGCTGTGCCCAGGTGCCCAGCAGCACCCAGCCGTGCACAGTGCTCAGCTCCAGCAGCATTCAAGTCAGGCTCATTATGCCTGACATCCTTCCCTCAGTGCTAATCATTTTTCCATTTCAACAACGGCTGTTTACAGCAGCTGCTGCCTTATGTTTGGTTTGATCTGGGTCCAGATTTTGCAAGTGATTAAAATGCTGCTAATAAAGATATTTTAACTAGGATTTACATGTTGACTTGCCTTTTCCAGCTACAAAAGAACTTCCTACTGCTTCTTTTCCTCATCTGCCCCAGCTTGGGCAGATGGCTGGCTGGCCCTTCCAGGGGTGACCTGGTAGTCCTCCATCCCCACCAGCTGGCCTTTGTGGGCCTCCCCTGGGAGCCCCAGGGAGGTGTGGGCAATGGCCAGGTTCTGGATGAAATCTCGGTGCCCTTGCATTGTGCACGATAGGGAGATTATTTTACACACATTCCCTTGTATGTTCCCTGGGTTTACCACATACTCGCCTGATTTCCATCGAAATATTCTAATTGCATTCATATGGTCTAATAGCAATGGCAGCTACAAAGATTTCTGGATAAAGTCCATGCTGTCAGCTTTGATGCAGACTGTATCCCTAGTTACACCTGGACACTGGAGTTATGGAAGAGGGTGTTTCCTCCTTTTGTTTTTATTTGATTTTGGTTTTTATTATCTTTTTTTTTTTTTTTTCCTTTAAATCCTTAGGTTTAGCATCCAGCAGGTTTGCAGAATGAGTGGTGCAGACATGTGGGATCCCCATCCTGTGCTCCCATAAAGCTGGACCCCGCGCTCGCAGAGAGTCTGGTGCTCAGGGTGGGAGCGAGCCTCGGCAGAGATGGGGTACTGAGGTACCAGGACTAGGCTGTGGCATGCATTTGGGTAGGCTTTGCAAGATGCCAAGGGCTTGTTGGCAGGAGGGAAGAGAGCAGCAGAGGGTGCTCTCACCACAACGGCTGGGAGCTTGGGGAGAGTGATGTCGTGCAAAGCAAAGGAGGAGCGCGGGGGGTTCCTCCGCATCCCTTCCAGCCGCCTTCCCTTTCTCACCTCTTCCTCCCCAACCCCTCCCTCTGCAAATGAAAACTATCCCTTCTGGACTGGGGTGGGAGGGGGTGGGGGGGAACCAAAAACAACAAAACCCAAAACAACCAAGGAGTTTGGGCTAGTGCCAGCAGGCTGGGCTGGGATGGGATGGTGGATTGGTGTCTGGTGGCAGCGCTGGGGCAAACCTTGGAGGAGGCTGCGTAGGAGTGCAGGGAGCACACAGTGTGACTCAGGCATTTTTAATTAGTGATCCAGAATAAAGCAAAGCTCATGGTGGGTTTTGTTCAGCCCTTCATTCATGCTTGTAACTACAGGGTCATTCCATTGACTTGGCTTGAATGACCCTGAATGTACAGCCACTGCTACAGGAATAAGAGTGTGCTTATGTTTGTGAAATGCAAGGTAAAAATTAATGAAAATGCATGGAGAGATAAAATTCTTTACAAAGAAAGGTTCAAAATGCTGTGTTAACAAATACATTCTTGATTTAGCATTTATTGACAATTCCCACTCAAGGCTGCACAGTTTGACAAAGCACAGGATTAAGATTGGGTTTCTGTAGCAGATTATCTGCTTTTTATATCACCTCCCATCTCCTTCCTCCCTTTTCTTTTTGTCTGTCACACCTGTCTAGATTGTAAACCCTTTAATTCTGCTCTGCATAGATCCACAGCCTGGCTTGATGGACCCCTGATTTGAATTACGCTTTGAATTGCTTATACAGTACTAATTACATTAATAATAATTGACTTCACTGGGCTTTGGATCAACCTCTAAAGGAATACATTTGCATCTCATTACTTACCCTGATGGAGTTCTGCATGTGTGCTCTCTGCAGATGATGGGGAGCAGGGACAGGAGCTCATCCAGGGACGGGGAGATGCTCTGGTGAAAGCTGCAATCCCAGTCTGTGGCAGAGCTGGAGCGATGAGATCCCAGTTTCCAACAGGGATTTGTGCTGTGGCACTGATGGACGTCGCTGCCTACAAGGTACATCTCCAGCTGAAACTGTTGTGGCAGATGTGGAATTTGTAAGAGATCTGTCCACTGGGGGATATTAACAGGTTAAATGGGTTATTTTCCCCTTTTCTCACAATAGAGGCTCCATCTCTTGAATTCTTTGAATCAAAGCTAAAAACACAGACTGGCCCAAGCAGCTGGTTTAGGTTTGCTGTGGCAAGGTTTGGAGCCCACCAAAACGCCAGCCCATGTTCAAGAGGTTAGTTAACCCACATGTCCTCCTTCTTTTTCAAAAATGATGACTCTGCCAACCCAGGCAAGGGATTAGTTGAATCAAGGAGTATTTTGTAGACATGGAATTGTTGGCTCAGGTCCTTACACCTGCATTTCTTCTGTCTTACTGGAATATGTGGGTCTCGGTATGTGGTATGATGGGAGCCCCCTCAGTTACCCATGGAGAATATATACCTGTCTCAAGAGAGACTTTTATTCTTAGGGGCCATAGACCCTTTGGGAATGAAGGAGCTGCAGGCTATATACACAACAGATAGTCTTGCAGTCAGTAATATCATCTAGCATTGTCAAAAGCAGGCTGGAGGTCTCTTTGTGTTTGGTTTGTAGCATGCATATGAACACTGCTCTTTGATATCCACGTGAGTCCAGGGGGAAATTGTGCTGGAAAAGAACCTTTGATTCCAGTGTTATGAAGGAAAATATATACGTGTCTAGTTCCCAGGACAGAGCGAAAGCAGGGAAGTCGGGGGTTATTAGGAACAAGAGATAAGCAGAAATACGAGAAGGAAGAAAGAAACGTGAAGACAGAAATACTCAACTATTAGCAATTTCCCGCCACACACACACATCCCAGTTATACCTGGGAAATACCTCAAAACCAAAGGGACAGCCTGAGAGCACGAGAGAGAAGGTTTTAACCCATAGCACAAGAGTGACAGTCTTTGTGGGCAGCTCCTGGGGAGTGTTGGGTTACCCAGGTGTGAGTGTGAAGATCAGCGGGAAAAGATGTGTGGGTTACAGCAGTAAGAAGCAGCTGGCCACTAACAAAATAGAAACTGAGAACTTAAATATGCCAAATGAGTTTGTTGTTTGGTTTTTTTTTTCTCTAATGACTCATGACTAAGAGAGTGTTGTTTCCTTTTAGCATTATAGATCTGAATTTTTACAAAGTCCCATCTTTCATTCAAGCAAGGACACACCAGGGAGGGTCTGTTCTGGAATTGTGGATCAAACCTCTATTAAAGACCTCCTCTTTACCTTTCCTGGGTGCTTTCTGAAGGAATAGTCTCATCGAGGCTTCTTGAACCCAGGGGAGTGGAAAATTTGTGCTCTGTGATACCTATTGTATGTTTAATATAATGAGATACTTAGCTATATTAAACCTTTGAATATGTTTTAACTATTACTAATTAAAGGAAGGGTGACTAAGCCTGGGAAAGGTATCCCAGCACTGGTTCTGTTGGTGTCTGGAGCTGAGCAGATGCACAGATTATCCCTCTTGGGTTACTTAAAAACATGGCTTGGTCTTAAAAACCTCACTTAAAAGTAAGTAACCTTAAAATCCTTACTTAAAAACCATGGCTTGGTTACTCTAAAAAGGGTGATGGTCTGGCCATCACCTTTTATATCTTGATTTTCAAATTAGCGTTATTCTACTAGAATACACTGAGACCCTGCCTATTCCATGGGCAACAGAAGATACATTAAGTCTGTATTTCATTAGCTAACAATATATTGACCTTCTCATGTGACAGTTGCTGGGTAATAATGTTCTGCCCCTCTTCTCTCTAGTACATTCTCCTAAGGATCTCGATGTACTTTCAAATACAGTGAACTTAATCTTGCTGCCCTTTAGTGTGCTAAAGTTATATTAACATCCTTGTTACACACGTCAAAGAGCTGTAAATCAGGTAATGTTTCTATAACCCACGAAATTCGTTACAAAGCATGTTACAAAATGCAGGTTTTAATATTGCTCTGGCAACGTTTTGTGGCGTGGTGCGAGGTTCTTCCCGGAGCTCAGGGAATGGTGCAGATTCGCAACTTGAAAGGTGGTTTAGGTGGAAGCAGTGGTGACTATTGCCAGGACAGATGAACTGTCACATGTGTCATTATGCAGCACGTGAAGGATGCCCAGATGGTCAGGCCCAGACAGCATGGGTTCATGAGAGGCAGGTCCTGCTTAACAAACCTGATTGTCGTCAATGGCAACGTGACCCGCTTGGTAGATGAGGGAAAGACTGTGGATGTTGTTTATCTGAACTTTAGTAAGGCCTTTGGTACAGTCTCCTACAGTATCCTCCTGGAGAAACTGGTTGCCCATGGCTTGGATGAGAGGACTCTCCACTGGGTTAAAGACTGGCTGGAGGGGTGGGCCCAGATAGCGGTAGTGAATGGAGTTCAATCCATTTGGCGGCTGATCATGAGGGGTGTCCCCCAGGGGTGGTACTGGGACCGGTTCTCTTTCACATGTTTATGAATGATCTGGAGGAGGGAATCAAGTGCACCCTCAGTAAGTTTGCAGGTGATACCAAGTTGGATGGGATTGTGACCTGCTGGAGGGTAGAAAGGCTTTGCAGAGGGATCTGGACAGGCTGGATGGATGGGATGAGGGCAGTGGGATTGTGTCCAACAAGACCAAGTGCCTGGTCCTGCCCTTGGGTCACACCAACCCCCTGCAGCACTACAGGCTTGGGACAGAGTGGCTGGAGTAGAAAAGGGAGCTGGGAGTATTGGTGGACTGTGGGCTGAACATGAACCAGCAGTGTGCTCAGGTGGCCAAGAAGGCCACCACTGTACTGGCCTGGATCAGGAACAGCGTGGGGAGTAGGACTAGGGAAGTGATCGTCTCCCTCTACTCAGTGCTGGTGAGGTCCCATCTTGAGGGTGGTGTCCAGTTTTGGGTTCCTCAGCACAAAAAGACACTGGGGGGCTGGAGTGGGTCCAGAGAAGGGCAACAGAGCTGGTGAGGGGTCTGGAGAGTAAGCTTTATAAGGAGAGGCTGAGGGAGCTGAGGCTGAGGGGGTGTTCAGCCTAGAGAAAAAGAGGCTGAGGGGAGACCTCGCTCTCTACAATTCCCTGAAAGGAGGGTGTAGCTTGGGGTTGTCTGTCTCTTCTTCCAAAGAACAGGCAATGGGGCAAGAGGAAACTGCCTCAAGTTGTGCCAGGGGATGTTTAGGGTGGATAATAGGAAAAATGTTTCCATGGGAAGGGTTATCAAGTCTTGGAATAGGCTGCCCAGGGCAGGGATTGAGGCACCATCCCTGGAGGGATGTAAAAGACAGGTTGACATAGTGCTTAGAGACACAGGTTAGTGATAGTTGTTTTTTGTCACTGTTGTGGTTTCAGCCAAAACTACTAAAATCAGACTGACAGGTGGCCCTTCCTCTCCCCCAAGAAAAAGGGAGAGGAAGAGAATAAAAAGGTTTACAAGTTTAGAATTAACTAAACTAATGAAATAACTTTAATACTAAAATTAAAAACAAAAGGAAGAAAATAATGAAATAGATACAATATATACAACAAAACCATATGAAGCTCTCAGGATGACAATCACATCTCCAGCAGCATCAGGAAAAGTCCCAGACTGGACTCAGTGACCAACAGGAGCTGGATTCTGGAAATGGAGTCCTGAATGCTGATTGGGATCAGTGGCAAATGAATAGACAGAGTCCTCCTCAGAGGCTGACCATCAAAGGAAGAGAGTTGACCCTTTGATCCCTCAGCTTTTCTACTAAGCATGATGTGGATGGGATGGAATACCCCAGTTGGTCAGTTTGGGGTCCCCTGTCCTGTCCCCTCCTCCCCACAGGGGTGACCCCTTGGCGCTTTTCTGCTTCCAACCCCTTAACGGGGCAAATCCTGCCATTCCCTGCCCTTGGTTGTTCCAGCAATGAGTCTAAGCCAGGGCCTCTCTGCACCATCCCTTGGGGTGGTCAGGGCTGAGCACCCTGAGAGTGAACAGTTTCTGAACCATCTGCTGTTCATTTCACAGTTTGGTCAGAAGAGGCCCAGCTAAAAAAAGTAAAATTACAAAACAGAAAACTGATTCTGTTTTAGCCCAAACCAGGACATTCCACCCCTTATTCCATACCGTTTGCATCTTGCTCAGATCATTATCACTTCTTATCCATCAAATATATACCAATATGTATACACATGTCCCTTATTTATGGTTTATCTTTATACACAAAAGTTCGTTGGGTTCATTTAGTTCATAGCTGCAGGTTTTCATCGTGGCAGATTCTTGGGTAGCAAGGATGATATGAAATTCCTTGTGGTCCATATCTAGAGGTAGTGAAAGCCACTGACTGAATGCTACTGTGTTACCTACTACTGATGACTGCCCAGCACACGCAGCCCTCCTCCTCTCGTTGAATACGTTTGCAGTTTGCTCCTTATCCCAAACTGCTTGTGGGCCAGGAAGATGATGATTATCCTCTGGCTCCTGCTTCAGCTGTAGTTCATGACCTCTTGTTTTCAAATTTCATAAAAGTACAGCAGAGTGACAGCAGAGCACAAGACGTGTGCGTTGCAAGCCGATCGCCTCCTGAACTTGTGTTGCGAGCCGGTTTCAGCTGAGCGTGTTGCCAGCAGAGCGGCTGTAATCTATGGTGTATGTCTGGGGTTTGATGAGAAAATGTAATTCTATAGCCTCTGTGTGCTGATAGGAATTCTCCTGCCTGTGTGGTATGATGTGAGGCCGCAGCCAATATTTTATGATGTAGTTCTCCGACGGCAAGCGAGTAAGTGAGTCATTTCCTACTGTCCTTTAGAATTATACTCTGTGCATGATGGGCAGCTCTGTACGTACGGTCACTACAATACGGGGACATGGTTCAGTGGTAAGTGCAGAAAGACTTTAATCCCTGCTCCAAGTAGATTTGGAAGGGTAATATTTTGACAACGTATTTTATCTCCCTTTAATGAATGAGGCTTTCTGGCTGTGTCCGCCTCCTCCCTGGGCATGCCTTTGAGGCCAAATTTGTCAATTGTTTGCAGTGTCTTGCTGCAGGAGTGCCCAAGAGAGCATCTCCATAGCACTCCATCTGTTATATCCTCAGGGGAAATATGAGAGCATCCTGCCCTTCAAGTGACCTCTGGGCATCTCTGTGTGTGATGTGCAAGACCTGCTCTTGGGGGCACTCCAGGCCAGGAGATGGGTACCTGGCCCAAGAGGCCAACACCTGAGCCAGCGAGGGTGTCTCTGCAGCAGCACAGTCTCAGCTAGGGGTGGCTTTTCCAAACGTTCCCAGCAGGTTAAGCATCTGCTGCGGTATCTCTCTTGCATGCTTTTGAGAGCTGCCACAAGAGTCCTGAGAAAATTTTACCTGTCTTCATCTGGAGGAGGTGTGGATAGTCATGATGTGATCATCATGAGAGGACCACTGCCGAGATGGGTGGCCAGAGATAAGTATGGAAATGGAAACAAAGCTGAGTGATGGGGAAGGAGGTTAAGAATGAACGTGTCTTGTTTTAGGAGAGAAACACTTCTATCTAGCATAGACAAGGAAGCTACCTCCAGCCAGCCTGTGGTGATGCAGAACCACGTCCTTTTGCAGAGCAGGGTTGTACATCTTGTCACATCTTGTTTGGTGGAAAACAGAGATTTTCAGCCCCAAGAAGCACTCCTGAAAACAGCGCTCACTAGGCAGAGCAGTAGGCTGCCTGGCTGGGACCACTGCCATAGTGGGACATGTCCTTTGGAGGGCCTAACACCAAGCTCATCTAGGCCACTGTTCACCAGCTATCTTCCAGGCAACTATGGAGCTCAATCCAGCAAAGATGAGACATGGACATTTTCCAGGCAAGCAGTCATCTTCCACCTGGCCGCAGGGCACTAAATGCCTGCTTGCACTTGCTGCTCTTCCTCTCATAGAATCACAGAATGGTTTGGGTTGGAAGGAATCTTAAAGATCATCGAGTTCCAACCCCCTGCCCTGGGCAGGGACATCTTCCACCAGACCAGGTTGCTCAAAGCCCCATCCAGCCTGGCCTTGAACCCCTCCAGGGATGGAGCAGCCACAGCTTCTCTGGGCAGCCTGAGCCAGGGTCTCCCCACCCTCACAGCAAAGAACTTCCTAATATCTAGTCTAAATCTTTCCTCTTTCAGTGTCAAACCATTCCCCCTCGTCCTATTGCTCCACTTCCTGATCAAGAGTCACTCATGCACAACTATAAGTTCTAAATGATCCTTGACTTCTCCAAAGGAGTGTCCTACTATCACCAGTCAATCCATTTTGGGGTTGGTGAGCTTCAAGATCTTTGGGGGCGGGCAGGGGTCTCACATGGAGTGAGACAAATATGCGGTGAGGCCAAAGCATCCCCAAGAGCATCCCAGTTCACGAGGAGCTGAGCCATTCCGGTATGCCACCACCACCGTTGGGTCAGGCAGAAGGAGCAGATGGGGCTCCTCTGTTGGGGCTCAGTTGCCACAATAGCCCTGAGCCACGGTTGGCTCGAGCAGACCCCCCTAGGCAAAACACATCTGATTATTTGGCGTGATTTAGCCTTGCCAGCAATCTGTGTAATAGTTCATTGGTCATCGTGGAAACGTGTGAGTTTGAGGCACAGAACAATGCAAAATTTGTTCTTACAGTGTAAGTTGATTTCCATGTACAAACCCAGCACTACTGGTGTGACAATATATAAGCCTGTAGCTGGTGGAAATCATATGCTGTTACCAGACTGTGATAGATTTATGCTGTTTGAACAATGGAAGTCTGTTGTTCCGATGATATGATATACGCTGAAAGTTTTCAGCCTATATATTTAAATAGAAAATGTTTCAAAGCTCTGATATATGCAATAGAAGACTCATTATGCTGTATAGATTTGTACTCTCAATGGTCTGATGTGATTGCACCTCTACATCATCTACTGCCGTCTGTCAGTGCCTACTGGAGTGTGTGGGGCTTGTAACTAATACACCACGGGAAGGATCACATCTAGGAGGGGAGTGTGGGATTTTCTGCTGATTGACTGGAATGTGGCATGAGGCTGCGTGTGCTACAGTGAGGGGACCAGTTCGTAGAAGGCCTCTGAGTCAGGACGCGTTTTTACACACCAGCTTTTGTTCATGTAGATGTTCATTCCTGTTTGGGCTTGAAACATTTCAAAGTTTTATTTGACGTAATCCTTGCACTGCACAGAATCATCTAATAGTTTGGGTTGGAAGGGACAATAAAGCCCATCCGGTGCCACCCCCTGCCCTGGGCAGGGATACCTCCCACCACACCTGGTTGCTCAAAGCTCCCTCCAACCTGGCCTTGAACCCCTCCAGGGATGGGGCAATCACAGCTTTTCTGGGCAACCTGGGCCTGGCTCTCGCCACCCTCACATCAAAGAAGTTCTTCCCTGGATCTCAGCTCAATCTCCCCTCTTTCAGGGTCAGGCTCTTCCCCCTCATCCTAGGGCTCCCTGATCAAGAGTTCCTCCCCAGCTTTCCTGGAGCCTCTTTAGGGACTGGAAGAGGCTCTAAAGTCTCCCCAGAGCCTTCCCTTCTCCAGGCTGAACCCTCCCCAACTCTCTCAGCCTGTCCTCTCAGCAGGGGGGCTCCAGCCGTTGGAGCATCTCTGTGGCCTCCTCTGGCCCCACTCCAACAGGTCCATGTCTTTCCTGAGTTGGGAACGACATACATCCAACTTTCTCTTTGTTTCCTACAAAACCTTAAACTACAGATTTGCTTAATGAAGAACCTGAGCTCTTCCTCCTAAGTCCCATTCAAACTGCTGTCCCACTAAGGTAGAGCGCAAGGTGTGAGGACCTTGTTGAAGAAGCTGGATCTTCCTTTTAACCTGGGGGTCATCTTTATGATAGGGGTGATTCTGATGTGGGCAAGAAGTTTTAAAATTCTAGATTCCCCTCCTTACATATCAGAAATTTTCAAAATGATGACAAAATACTGTATTTTTTAAAATTACTTCCAAAGACATTGCAGTGTTTTCAAACCTTGCTTTAGCTCAGGAAACCTCCACAGTCTAAAATTTGTTTTTTTTTAAATGCTACTTTTTGTGTATATGTGTGTGTTTCATATACTTTATGCCTTGCTGTCTGAATTTTAAAATTTTCAAGCTACGTAGCTTAAAATTAGCTGCAATTAGTTAAACGGAGTTTTTTCTGTTTGGGGTCTGCAGTAGAGTAGCTTTTGGAATTTACTTTCCCCTATGTATTTGCTGCCCTTAATACTTGATTATGAGAGTTTGTAGCTTCAAGTGTTACACTTCAGTCACTCTGTGTCTCTGTTCTCTGACCCATAAAAGAAGTATAGATAGATAAGAAGTAAGAATAGAAAGAGGTATGGATAGATTGGATCGATGGGCCGATGTTAATGGCATGGGCTTCAATGAGGCCAAGTGCCAGGTCCTGCACTTGGGCCACACCAACCCCATGGNAGGGGAGACCTCATCACTCTCTACAACTGCTTGAAAGGGCACTGTAGAGATATTGGTGCTGGTCTCTTCTCACGGGCAATGAGCGACAGAACAAGAGGGAATGGCTGCAAGCTGCAGCAGGGTAGGGTTAGGTTGAAACATTAGGAAAGACTTCTTCCCAGCAAGAGTGCTCAGTCACTGGAATGGGCTGCCCAGGGAGGTGGTGGAGTCACCATCCCTGGATGTGTTTAAGAGTCAATGAGATGTGGGGTTGGGGGATCTGGTGTAGGGGAGAGCTGAATGATTCTATGATTCTATACCAGCTAGTAGAAAACTCAGGAGCTGCTCTGGTGGTGTACAGCATGTAAGGATCCTTGGAAAGAAGCTGCTCTGTTGTTTTTGCTTTTTATTCTTTTTTCATAGAAAGGTTCTAGAGGGACTTGCGGATCTCTGAAGTCAAGAAGGAATTCTTGGTGGGTACCTTTCTTCTGCTGATCAGTCTTAATGAGAGTCCAAGTCGTTCACGGGCTGCTCTATGGCCATGATGTCATGCTCCAGCTGGGAGGTATTTTACTCTTCCTTCACATTTACAGGGTTTCTGTAATTATGCAGGAGGCTGGTAATAGGCAGGTTTCAAGCACGGTAAGTGGAGCATGGTGTATTAGGGCAAACCTGCTTGTGCATCCCTTCTTCCCTCCCTCTCTGTTCTTTGGCAGGTAATGCTGGCTGAAAAGCTGGCCTCTTTTGACTCTGTTTTAGTGATATGAGCAATTTTCTTGTAGCAAGTAGATAGACAGGGTCTGCTGCCATTGCTACACATCTGGGGAACGGCGAGATATCATGGGATTAAGAGGTTGAGAGACCACAGAGTATTACTCAGCTACTCTAAAATGTAAGTGTTATTAATAGGTTTCACTGGAAAACGCATATCCTATTTTATACATAATTTTTCAAAAAGGTATTTCCCAGATTTGGTGGAATTTTCAGTTTTATGTTTTGTCATTTGATTGAAAAAAAACCCCAAACCTCAAAGTCTAAAAATTACTTATTTCACTGTGAACAGAACTCAAATATTCGTAGTGACCAAAATTACTGCCCTGAAGGTTCCTGAACTCCAAAATGGTAAGCAAACCTCCCCAAAAGTCGGGTAAGATCAAGAAGATAAGGTGGCTGGTGTATAGGAGTCTCTTTTGCTGGACTGATGGTAGAGACTAATGCAAGGAGCATCCCCATAAGTGAGGGTCATGAGCACACAGGCTCTGTTTGCCCTCTTTATTGGGGTGGAGTCTGGGGGGCAGGGGGGTGGCTGCAGCCCGGAGACCAAAGCCATCCTTTGAAAGGGTAGGAGACCCAGACCAAACAAAGCACCAAGAATTGACTCAAGCAGCTAAAACAACACACAGACTGCATATTTTTTTAATGTCCCTAACTCTGAGCAGGGTTGAAAAGTGTCCTGAGTTGCCAGATTTTGTCGTGGATGAGTAGCTTTCACTGGCCCAGGGAAAGGGCTGGATGGCTCCTGTGGCTCTTGTGGAAGGAGGTCCTGATGTTGTTCCAGTGCAGGTCAGCAGTCTGAAGGTGCTTTTTTTGTTTTGCAGGGAAAGGAGAGCATTTGTGCTCTGTCACCAACATCGGAGATTACAGAGAACAGGCCAAGGCCAAAGGGGTTTGTGCAATTTCTGAAGTCAGGAAACATTTTGGACCAGGCTAAAAAGGCTGGAAATTGCTTATTGGCCAATGGGAGGTTGTTAAATGATTAAACAAAACAGATTGTAAAGCTCTGATGGTATCTTACAGGCCCTGTGATTTCCTTTTAAAATGCAGTGTTTGTCCCTGGCACTTGAATTTCTACTAAGATGTTTCCCAAAGCGGTTTTGTGATGCTCTTGGTTTGAAGGACTAATGCTGCTTGTACCAATAGGGGTTTGAAACTCCAACATAAGTGAGGAGAGAATCAAGCATGAGAAGGGTGTTTGGATGTGGCTGAACAGCATGGAGCTCGGGTGATGGCTCAGGTCCCTGTCAAGGTCTCACTGAGGGGAAAAGAGCAGCCAGGCCACATACATGATGACTTGTATTTTCATCCGTGAAATAATACATGACAGGGATTGCTGCCAGCATTGCCTGTTCTGTTGCATGACACTGTCTAATTTCATTTTATATATTATCCCACGTAACACCTAGAAGACCACCACCTAGGCGATGACAGAACAATCATTCTAACGAAACACACCGTCTAGGTTTTATGGCCTTCGAGACTTGTACCACCAACTTCACGAGACGCAATGTTGAGCAAGGTAGACCTAGCCTGACCTGGTCTGGGATAAGCCGTGGGGCTGGGGCAGGAGCCCATCTTTATCCCATCTGATGGAGCAGGGTCTGCTCAGGCATCCAGTGGTCCCTCTACTGTAGAGGACCAGGGCTGAAACCAGCTCAAAGAGCCAACTGGTCTTGCCACCTCCACAAGCAATTGCACAAGTCCCAGGGGAACACATAGGAGCTCCCCACAGCAATTTCCCCTTGTGTTCATCTGCAGCAAGAGCATCCTACCCTGAAGAATATTCCTGCTATTGCCCTGGAGAAGCACCCAACCTTTGCCACACTTTTTTTTTGGATGTTATAGCTGTGCTATTTCTTCTCTTGCTGCACATCTGTTGGCTGCACCAATACGTTTGCCCTTCAGACCATCCATTCTTGTCAAAATCCACCTGCACTCCCTTCCTAAGTTTTGGGTTTGGTCTGTCACACGTGACAAACTTTAAAAGTAAGGGCCATAAAATTTTTCAGAGCCAACAGTTCTTAGTTAATAATCCATTTTCAGAAATTTGGGGCTGGAAAAGCTTAGTCTGAACGCATCTGTCATTCCCCATGCTGTTCAAAACTGGGAGTAGAGCTGAGGACCTTTAGATCCCACTATTCTCAAAATCATCTGAAATAATTTACTGTAGAGTTGCAAAGAGCGACCTCCAGGCTTGCTCCCACTGTAGCTTGAAGGTTTGTAGCAGCTTTTCTCCCTCAGTAGTTTTAAATATTTGGAATTACGTTGCCTAGTCTTAGAAGCCAACAAGAGAAAACATAGCAAAGATGGTGCCTTAGCAGAATAAAGAGTATAGAAGGTGACTTGGTGGAACAGTAGCAAGACTGACTGACCTTATTTTCATCTTTTAAAGGGCCATTTAAAGATCTGAGCTCTTTACACTTACTGCTTTCCTAAGCCTGTGTGAATCAGCAGTGTTTGGCAAGCCTTATTTTACAGAAATGAAAGCTAGATTTTGTTTTGTTTTTTTTTATTTTATTTTATTTTACTTTGATTTTCTGAGCTGCTCATTTTTCAATTGGGAACATGAGAAAGGGGTGAGATTCCCAAAAATGCTGGGTAGCCTCCTGCGAGCCGTGCGTGACGGCGAACCCCGGCCCCGTCCTACTGACTTCATGTGCAGGGATCCTGCTGAACCAGGGGAAATTTGAGCTGAGCTGTGTTGAAAATCTGTCCAACTCAAGCATTTTACAGATATTTAGGCCTTGTTCCACTCACTATTGCGAGATTTGAGTGAGACAGGTTATAGGTTTAAATTCCCCTGAAACCAGTGGCAGGGAGACATTGAGGCATGTTCTAAAATATCCTTCTTCTGCATCTTCATTACATATCTTTAAAAATTAGGGTGGAGAATATTTGCTTACAATCCTGCAGACCCAACTTTGTATACTTAGCTGCAGGACTATCCTATTTCCCCATAGATGGCCACCAAACAAAAGAATGAGATGAGATGAGATGAGAAGAAGAAACAACGAGATGATGATTCTTAGAAATTCCTTAAAAATAGGAATATGGCAGTGCTTTTCTGTAAGGCTGGGATGTGACCTATTCTGCTGTGCTTCTGTGAGATAAGCTGTTCTAACAACTTGTCTTGGATTTTGATTTCTCACTGAAAGCCTGGCCTTTTCAGTTGGAAAAGATAATATCCTAAACATATGTCGAATGATTGATTCCTCTGTACGTATGTTCAGTGAGTGCAGCGCTCTCTTAAGGGAACAAACACTGCTGTGATTGAGCCAGCGGGATGGGAATACTCATTTAATCAGTGGGTTTTAGTCAATATTTACTAGTAAGACAAAGCAAATTTTTGCTCTGTGGGGAATATAACATTGTATTTCCTAATCTAATGGGGAAAAGGTGTATAAAGTCTTTAAGTTAACCCGTAAGAGGTTTTCCTAATGCATCACTGATAGAAACAAAAATCAGTTGCTTTAAAGGATCATCTAAATTTTATCCACTTTTCATAGTATTTCTCTAGAAGCTTTTCAGTGAATGAGTTTTAATCGGTGTCCATGGTTTTCACATCACCTTAATGACTGGGCCGCTTCATTAAAACATGATAAAATATGGTTCATGGGGCTGGATGAATTCTAGTTGGAGCACAAACTACCTGTAGAGCCGTGGGGTGGGTTTTCCAACAAAACTTTTGACGTTGGATCTTTCTTGCAGAGATCATAGGAATGCCCATCCTCTATCTCTCAACAAGGAGGCCACTTCTAGCACCTTTTAGGCTTGGTTGGTAATTTCATTTACTGGTGTTGGAAAAAAACCCAACAGACAATGGCAGGAAAATATACTCAAGTTTGTTAAGCCCAAGAGCCATGCTGATATCTAATGGCTGTATATTGCCTGTGCCTTGCAATATTGGAGATAACAGTTATCCACAACTCCCTTTCATGTTCACAAGCCTTGCAGATCTTAAGGATCCCTGCCTTGCCACTCAGCTGCAGTGTGGGAGGTGGGGAAAGGTGAGTTTTATCCAGAGATGCTAGCCATTTTGTGTTCATTTCAGTTGTGTTTCTCCCCCGTCGTTGAGTGTGTATATGTGTGCCCCCCTGCACGCTGTGCTCTGTTGTGAAACCCATCCCTGTGGAGCCCTCAGCCTCGGGCTGTGGGAAAATGAAGCAGCTTATCCCTTCTGTGGAAAAATATAAATCTGGAAATCAAGGTTATGCCTGGGAATTCATATTAAATGTGAAAACATACTGGGGTAGCCAACTGTTTTTTGGCTCCCTCGGTCTAATCTTGGAATTTTTACAGCCAGTTACGTTCTGTAAAGCATCATCACGATGCGTTGTGTGTAACTCCAGTACAAGAAAGTAGATGCTTTTCAGACTAGTCCTGAGGATACTGAAATGAATCTCCATGTGAAAACGTGAGTCCCCTGGAAGCGGTGACATTTGTGTGTGTGTGTGAGCGCCTGTGTGTCTCTCATCCAGGATTCCTATTGTCTTCTGGGTCTGGGGAAACCTCACCGGAGCGCTTCGGAGGAGTGGGTAATTGGGCAAAACAATGGCAAGGCCACAGAAACAAGCAACTCGTGCTCTTGGGGAGCACAAGTCAAGTCATTCTTGTCATCAGACATCCCAGTCACCTGCTGGGGTACCTGAGGGAAAACTTAGGGTAGCAAAACACATATTGTTTCTTTTGTTAGAAGTGCCAAGTTCAGTGGAGATGAATTGGCCATCTGTTCCACTCCCAGCAACGTTCTGGCAAGCCGTAAAGCTCATTTTTATACGTTGCCACTTTCCATCAGTGCTAACAAAAGTCAGAGGGAATTGTTTGGTTTTTTCCTTAGAACATTCTCCCTTTTGACAATGTGCAACCAAGAGCCTTTTCCACAAAGTTTTCTTCTCCCTCCGGCCTCTCCGTGTTTGCACAAGACCTTCAGGTTCCTTATCTCCAAGTGGGAGAGTAATCAGACACCTATTTAGGCTTGAAACTCAAACCCCTCAATGGGCTGCCCAACAAAGAGCTCTTGTCCAAACAAACACTGTTCATCCCGGTGTCAGTCCTTGGCTGCTGCAGTCCCTGGGTCTCTCTCTGCTCACCGTGTCTTGTAGGACAGTCCACAGCTCTCCATTATGGTTAGGGTCATGGCCTTTCCCCAGTCTTGTCCTTTCATGGCACAGGTGACACACTGGTCATTAGTCACATCCTAATTGACTGCCACAGGCTGCAGAGGTATCCTCTAACACCCTTCTGGAGCTACAGAGTCCCCCCAAGTCTGGATGCTCAAGCTCTTCTTGCATCTGATAAAGCGTGTCCATTCCATGTGCTGACCAGCATCAACCAGGATGATTTTATCAATGTGGGAATGTGGAATTTACCCAGCTCACAGCGTATCTTGTGTAGCATTATATAGCATATAGAAGACGTAAATCATAGATATTAAATGGTGCTGAGGGTGGGTGTTTATGGTTTTCAAGACAGCCAATGACACGTAGCTCTGGCAGATGGAGAGGTCTCGCTGAGGTCCCACCTGGTCCCCCCAGCAGGTGAGGAGGCTGGTGGGGAGGTAGAGGGGAGAGAAGTTGTGGCTGGTCTCTGAAACCATGAAGCTCCTGTCTGGAAAAGTGGATTTGTGTATATTCAGATTTTCCAAATTCCTGTAAATACTTTCAATAATAATTCTTTACAGTATTTTTCCCTTCCTGAATGACTCTTTCTGAATGCAGGCCAGCCAGTTGCGTTCTCCTGTGTTAGGTTTCTGTACATGCATACTTTGAAATTCCATTTTACTAAACCAGATCACACCTTTAAAAGACATTTCTGAGCTTTGTAAACTTGTTAATGGAATCTCACTTCATCCAGTTTGATATTTTTTAATATTGCAGACAGTGAACAAAATCAAACACTGCTTTGATTCCAAGGTGATTTCTTCCTATTATGATAATATAGATAAAATTGCATTTTAATTTTCCCTCCAGGTAGTTTTCTTATATATATATCTATCTATATCTCATGAAAGGCTCTACTCTGCTTCATGGTGCTAACTGTGACAGCAGCAGCAGAGCTCAGTTTGCTGTCAAAAGACCATAAAATGAAATAAGCAGTATCAAACAAACATCCTGTGACAACTGCCAGGCTGTTAAAATATAGAATAAATAACCCCAGCCTATTTAGATACCTAATTAGCTTCTGTGTGATTACTACTCAGGTGCTGGAAAGGAGCCAGGGAATATCTCCTTCACCCTCCTGCCGCTGCATGGATTGCTGCTAGCAGGTAACTAAATCCAATAATTACTAGCAGGAAATAAAAAAAAAGGCCTGTCTGCTCTTCCCTCTCCGAACAGATGACAATTCAACAGAGGAAGGGGAGGGTGAAAGACTTGGGAAGCGGAGGAAATTGACCTTCACCTTGAGTCTTGGGTCCAGTTCTGGGCACCTCAACACAAGAGGGATATCGAGGTGCTGGAGCGAGTACAGAGGAGGGCAATGAAACTGGTGAAAGGCCTGGAGAATAAGGCTTATGAGGATCGATTGAGGGAGCTGGGATTGTTTAGTTTGAGGAAGACAAGGTCGAGGGGAGACCTCGTCACTCTATACAACTGCTTGAAAGGGCATTGTAGAGAAGTTGGGGCTGGTCTCTTCTCACGGGCAATGAGCGATAGAACGAGAGGGAATGGCTGCAAGCTGCAGCAGGGTAGGGTTAGGCTGGACATTAGGAAAAAGCTTTTCCCAGAGAGAGTGGTCAGTCAGTGGAATCAGCTGCCCAGGGAGGTGGTGGAGTCGCCATCCCTGACTGTGTTTCAGAGTAGATTAGATGTGGTGTTGAGGGATCTGGTGTAGGGGAGAACTTGTAGAGTAGGGCTGATGGTTGGACTGGATGATCCCAAGGGTCTCTTCCAACCAAAATGATTCTATGAAATTGAAACCGTGGGTTTTGGGCATGGTCCCCTTCTTCCCATAGCCTCTCGGGTGGGATGGGAAAGATGCTCTGCGGGGCCTTCTCTTTCTGGACAGTGCTACCTGCGGCACAGGATGCTGGAGCCAGGCACGCTTTGGGTAGACTTTATCTAAACCCAGCCCATTTTCGAAATAAGTTGCAAACTCCTGTGGCTTAGCCTTTCCCCTCACATCCTCACGGGTCCATGTCATCTCCAATGCTATTTACAATTTATACCAGTGAAGGAAACGCAATCGAGCCCCTTAAGCTTAGTTTTGTGACCTGAGTTTTGTGTGTATGTAAGAGAAAAGGTGACAAACTATGAATCTTTCTTTACATCTATCCATTAGAAAAAAATAGAAAAACAACCTAGCTCTGGAACACTTGGGACGTGCCTGGCATTGATGAACATCAAGAAGTCATGCCAGAGCATCGTTGGTAATGCACCAAAATGCCCCAGTTTTGTGTTTCACCCTGGACTTTTCCTAGAGCCAATAAGGAGCTGAACCCAGCCAGAAGCTGCAATGCAAGTCTCTGAGCTGAAATCCAACCCTGACAGCAAAGTAAAGCCCAATGGGTAGTGGAGAAAAATCACTACAGAGGAGGAGGACTCCTTTAAAAATTGTGACGGTACGTAATTTGGACCTGCCTTGGATTATTTCCATCGGGGGCTTTGGCTGAGACTCTTGTTAAAGGCAGGAATGTGCAGAGCTGCTGGTGCTGCGGTCACGCCTGTCCTTTGTGTGTCTTGTGGCAGGGAATTTAGTTTTCTTGAGTCCTCCTGAGCTGCTGAAGCCAGGAGAGAGGTTGCAATTACCCTGCCTTCGAGTGAGGCGGGCTGGTTCCGGGTGCTGTACGCACCGGGGAAACTCCTTAGCAACCCAGGCACTGCCTCTCCATGCCCTGCCATCGCTCCACCGTGTGTTCTCAGAACCTGGTTTTGTCAAATTGAGTTGTGTGACTTGAGGCTACTCGATGAGAGTGGGGAAAGGCTCAGGAGGGGAATATTGGGGTGAGTCTGACAGTGATGCTGCCTGCAGGCAGGGATGCAGGACACTGGGCTGCTCCCCGGGAGGGTACATCCCTTTATGGCTTCGTCAGCTCCCTGCCCTTTCCTGCCCTGAGTAATTACCTGTCTCTCAAGGCTTCACCATGCTGTATTTTTCTCGCTGCCTCCTGATAGGCAAACGCAATGCTCACAGTGACAGGGTGGAGACAGCTCTTAACCACGATGGGGAGGGATCGGGGAGTGTGAAAAATTTACTGTCCTGTTCATCACTCCGCAGTGTGGCTTCAGACGTACGCACGTGTCCGTACTTCGCAAGGAAACAAGCCCCACACATTAATTCTCTCCCCCAAATCTCTGGAAGGCAGACTCCAACTGTGGTAGTAAATTACACGCAGAGACATGACACAGATACATCGTCGGGCTCGGATTTTTCCACTCTCTGCGTTTAATTTGACTCAACATTGTCTCCCCGGTTTCTGCAAATTACAGAGTTCACACTCTCAATCATTTCTATTGCTCCCATAAGGAGAGAATTTTGCTTTATTTCTTTCTTGTGTGCTTTCACCTGCTAGGTTTTATTGTCCTCTTTAACCCTTTCCTGCACAGCTACATTCTCTCTACAACTGGTGTGCGGGTGCCGGGGGTTCCTGCTGTGCTGCGATAGGTGAGGGCTGTTTGATGGCTGGGAAGGCTCAGGAAGAAGAGAAGGGCAGACAGAGTGATGGTTGAGTGTGCCGGTGCCCATCTGGTGATCCAACTCTGCTGTCTGGAAATGTGGTTTCAACTTTTCCTTTGAAATATGTAAGGAGAAGTATTGCCCACGCATACTGTATCCCTCTGTCAAGCATCTGAATTGTTCTCCCATAATCCAACAGCTGGAGGAATTCCCTCTCCTGACAGCGGTATTTGTCGCTTAGTTTGCAAATTGAATTGAATTTGGGTTTCAAAAATAAGGAGGAAGAAGTCCAGGGGTTGGTCACCACATCAGCTTTTTCTTACTCTTTTTGTTGGTTTGTCTGCTTCGCCATCCAGTGGGAAAGTCATTTCAGTAGCCCAAATTTGACATTTTCTTTTCTGATGAACCTATAAACTGCTCCTCAGTGCACAGTATTGGGGCCATTTCTGTTTAATACTTTAATGATGATCTTGACGAGGATATAGAGAGCACCATCAGTAAGTTTGCAGATGACACTAGGTTGGGTGGGAGTGTTGATCTGCATGAGGGCAGGGAAGCTCTACAGAGGGACTTGGATAGACTGGATCCATGGGCCAATGTTAATGGCACGGGCTTCAACAAGGCCAAGTGCCAGGTCCTGCCCTTGGGCCACACCAACCCCATGCATCGCTACAGGCTTGGGGAAGTGTGGCTGGAGCTGCCTGGCAGAAAAGGACCTGGGGGTGCTGGTCAACGGGCGGCTGAACATGAGCCAGCAGTGTGTTCAGGTGGCCAAGAAGGCCAATGGCATCCTGGCTTGTATTAAAAATAGTCTGACCAGCAGAAGTAGGTAAGAGGAGGTGATTGTCTCCCTGTGCTCAGCACTGGTGTGGCCACACCTTGAGTATAGTGTCCAGTTCTGGGCACCTCAACAAAAGAGATCTGGAGGTGCTGGAGCAAGTGAAGAGGAGGGCTAGGAAGCTGGTGAAAGTCCTGGGGCATAAATCATATGAGGAACAATTGAGAGAACGGGGACTGTTTAGTTTGAGGAAGAGGAGGCTGAGGGGAGACCTCATCACTCTCTACAACTGCTTGAAAGGGCATTGGAGAGAGGTTGGTGCTGGTCTTTTCTCACGGGCAATCAGGGATAGAACAAGAGGGAATGGCTTCAAGCTGCAGCATGGTAGGTTTAGGTTGAACATTAGGAAAGACTTCTTCCCAGCAAGAGTGGTCAGTTGCTGGAATGGGCTGTCCAGGGAGGTGGTGGAGTCCCCATCCCTGACTGTGTTTGAGAGTTGATTAGATCCCCCAGCTGGGGGAGCTGGTGTAGGGGAGAACTTTGTAGAGTAGGACTGATGGTTGGACATGATGATCCCAAGGGTCTCTTCCAACCTGAATGATTCTATGATTCTATAACTTGTGCAGACAACTTCCCAAGACATCCTTTGGGTGCCCACCTGATGGCTCTGGCAGGAAGAGACTGTTCTTTTATGTGTCTCTACTTTTGAGAGGCAGTTTGGAGATGGATGATCTTGGCTGGTTGGAGGGCTCTGGAGCTGCAACTCCCCATGTTCTTGCTGCTCTGCTCAGAGTGTACCCTCTGCACTGGTTTGACTCCTTTGCAGAGCACAGACTCCAGAGTTCCTCATTTGAAATTTAGAATTAGCATCTCTTCTGTGTTTCCTCAAATGACTTCAATGCAATTTGCAAATGTAATTAATGCTCGTCTATCTCAACAGGGGACAAATTGAGGCACAGAACCCTTAGTTTAGCTGGTAGTGTTTGAGGTGATAAGAGCTGTAACCTAGAACAGAACTCAGTACACAGGAGACTCAGTACTCGTATTTCTTCCATTTTACTAACAAATTGCACTTCTTCCCACTTCTTATCAACATCTGTGATTGGTCCTTGCCCCACCATTTATGTTGCTTCTCAGTGAAACTGAAGTTTTTTCAAAAGTAAAGTCCATTCTTCAGATTGCCATCTCAGCGAAAATTCATAATAATTATGAAAATTGCAAGAAATTGTAAAATGGAAATGGTTTTCAGGAATTTTGTGCACATTCAGTCACCCTTCCCAACTTCCAAGGGGTTTTCTGTGCTCTTCAAGACTTTCTAAAAGATGGTCCAGATTTCAGAGCATTGCTTTTAGCATTCCATTGCTACAAATTTTGGTTTAATATATTAATGTGTCCCACATCCAGTGGTTTGGTAAGTGTTGGATATGTGTGCCACCCTGTTTCAGTTCTCTGAGCTAACAGGATTAGAGTAACCTGCCCTGGACTTTGGAGATTTGGAGGTTGAACATAGACCTCTGAGATTGTTGTGAGGGGGATGAATTGATACAAAAGATGGGAAGTGTCCATTTGTCAGGCATGTGGAGAAGAAGAGAATTGGTGATTGCAGAATCACAGAATGCTCTGGGGTTAGAAGGGACCTCTGGAGATCATCTAGTCCAACCCCATGTCAGAGCAGGTCCACCCAGAGCAGGTTGCACAGGAACGTGTCCAGGAGGGGGTTGAATGTCTTCAGAGAAGGAAACTCCACCACCTCTCTGGGCAGCTTCTCGCAGTGAAGCAGTTCCTCCTCATGTTGAGATGGAACTTCTTACATTCAAGTTTGTGCCCATTCCCTCTTGTCCTGTCCCTGGGCACCAGTGAAAAAAGACTGGCCCCCCCCTCCTGACACCCACCCTTGAAGTATTTATAGGCCTTGATCAGATTCCCCCTCAGTCTTCTCTTCTCCAGACTAAAAAGACCCAGGTCCCTCAGCCTTTCCTCTTAAGAGAGATGCTCCAGGCTCCTCCTCATCTTTGTAGCCCTCTGCTGTACCCTCTCCAGCAGTTCCCTGTCCTTCTGGAACTGGGGACCCCAGAACCGGACCCAGTGCTCCAGATGGTGCGTCAGCAGGGCAGAGCAGAGGGGCAGGATGACCTCCCTCCACCTGTTGGCCCGCTTTTCTTGATGCACCCCAGGATGCTACTGGCCTTTTTTGCCACAAGGACACATTGCTGATGAGCAGAGGAGATGTGTTATGATGCGAGCTAGGGAGAAGGGGTCACAGACCAGATCTAAGATCTACAGGGAGAATGAGCAGTACCCACATGAGACCCTGTTCTGGTGGGGTGGAAATTTAAAATATGCCTCTGTGTGCTCCCTGTGCTTCTGGAGCATTGCTCAGATCTTCTCAGGATCCAGAACTGAACAGCCTGAGAGTTTCCTTGGGCTTAGCTTCCCTTATCTCTGTGTACCGTTAGCATTCACAACTTGTCCTTCCTGCCAGCATTTATTTCAGTGGCAAGCAGTTTAATTACTGTAGAATTTCCATCTTGCTACCTGTAGGTCTCCAGCCTTGGCTTCTGTTGTGACTGCTGCAGATCACACCTCAGAGCTTCTGTTCTCTGTGCTGTAAATCCAATGTGGCATCACTTAAAACCAGTCTGTGGTTCTCTTGAAAACAGCTTGGCTACTGTTGTAGCTAGAAAAAAGCTTGGGTTGTGGGAAGAGAGCATGAAAGCAGGAGCTGAACCCTGACTCAGGAAGGTGAGAACTCTGCGCTAGTGACTGTAGTGGTGTAAACTTGGCTCCTCTGTGCAGGCAGAGCCCCCTCCCTCCCCCCTGAGTGGTTGCAGTGATGTAAACAGACAGGAATACAGGTTTGCTGGGATGTGTGTATAATCCCTCACAAAATTTCCCTGTTTAACTTCGCAGCATCTTACCTCTGGCTTCTCCCCTGTGTGTGTTTTGATGAAAATCCTTCAATCCCACTCTCCTGCAACCTTTACCGCTGCTGCTGACTTCAATGTTGTTCCTGTAGCTCATCCCAAACCTAGTCAAATATTTCCAGCGAAGGGTTTAATTATAGAGCATTCTTCCCGTGTTTTATGACATTAGCTAAGAGCAAGTTCCCATCCAAGAACAGGAGAGCCCACATTTGTTTGATTATCCGCTCTAATGTTTGTTTTTTCTTGCCATCAGACAGAAATGGGCTTGTCACGGCACATGTCACTCCAGGGGCAGGGAGGTGTGGGTGAGAGGAGCGTGTTAGCACATCGCTCCAGGAATGAGTTGAAGCAGTGTTAATAATCCCATGCACCATCCTGAAGACCTTCCTGGACCATGTCTCTCCAAGGCACAGTTTCCTTCTGGGTATCCAATATTCCATCAGTGGGGAAGGAAAATGATGCGGGGTTTTGGTTTGGTTTGGGTTTTTTGCTTCCAAAGGTGCTAATTGCTTGTGTTTATCAAAAGTTCAAGAGTCTGCAGAAAGGTGTGTGTGTGCAGGGGGGTGTGCATTTACAGCTAGGAAACTTCTCTTTGCCCTGTCACTTCTGAGAACTCAGCCAAGGTGATTTATGGCCCCGTTCACCGGTGACTGCTTCATGTGGGGCTGGGTTCTGCTTCTAAAAACGTGAATGTTTAGTATAGAAATGATTCAAAGTGACTAGACTCCTGTATGACTCTGGTAATGAACAAAACACGCAATTAGCCATTTGTAAATGACAAACGCTCTAAGAAATTACTGCTTGGCTCTGGACAAGTTGGAAAGCAAAGAGCAGCCCACCCTTTGCACTCTTGGCTGACTTCCTTTACCTGATCCAGCAGAAGTTTTGTGTCTGGCTACTCGTGGCGTGGCAGCATGTGAGGGAAGGATTCTCCATGGTCAGGCATCGTGGAGAGAGCTCAGCGGCTGGAGGCTGATAGTCGTGACCCTTCAGCATCCTAGCCTGGTGTGATACATCTTCATCCTGCCACACCATCTCTGTGACCAATGCCATTGAAAGGTGACAGCAGGGTTGAATTCAGTTACAAAAGGATAGGGAATAAGCACACAAAAAAGCAAAAATTGCAATATTTTAATCTCCAGGCATTATATATGAATCTAATTTATTTATATATAATCATAGAAGATTTGGGTTGGAAGGGACCTTAAAGATCATCGAGTTCCAACCCCTCTGCCCTGGGCAGGGACACCTCCCACCACACCAGGTTGCTCAAAGCCCCATCCAGCCTGGCCTTGAACCCCTCCAGGGATGAGGCAGCTACAGTTTCTCGGGGCAACCTGAGCCAGGGTCTCACCACACTCAGAATAAAGAATTTCTTCCTAATATCTCATCTAAATCTCCCCCTCTTTCAATTTAAAACCCTTCCCCCTTGTCCTGTGGCTCCCCTCCCTCATCAATAGTCCCTCCCCAGCTCTCCTGTAGCCCCCTTCAAGTACTGGAAGGTCCATTATAAGGTCTCCCCAGAGCCTTCTCTTCTCCATGCTGAACAAACCCATCTCTCAGCCTGTCCTCACAGCAGAGGTGCTCCAGCCCTCTGAGCATTTTCGTGGCCCTCCACTGGACCCATTCCAACAGCTCCATGCCTTTCCTGTGCTGAGGACTCCAAAGCTGGACAAAGTGGGGTCTCAGGAGAGCAGAGTAGAGGGGTAGAATCAAATAAAAGTGTATCTCCCATCTCCAGGCATTATATAGAACCAGTCTGAAGGAGCTCCTGTAGAACTAACCTTTTGCTCGAGGATACAGTCCTGGACACTACTAAACTCTTCTTTGGCTACTGCAGGCTTAAAAGCATTCCCTATGTAGATACACAGCAGGAGGAGGTCAGTGTCTTCTTCCTGCAGGAAAGGTCAGGAAAAATTTCACTTTTACAAAAACCCTTGGCCATCGAATGGTGCTGCCAGAGGTGTGAAGCAGAAATACGCTTTACAAGTCGCTCAGACAAGAAAAGTATAAATCGGTCTCTTTAACTATATGGAAATATATTCAAGTCCTCTTATTGTCATAAAAATAACATTTTGGTTGCTTATAATCCAGGTGGAAAGCTGAAGGTCTTTTTGTTGGTTAGTTTATCATTTCTCCAAAAGGGCATGAGGGAAGTTGGGCTAAAAGGAAGGTGTTCTCACTTGGGATGTCTGGACCAGCCTGCAGGCAAATAGACTGGTGAATGCAGTGTCCAGGTTTGGGTAGTGGGGGGGGGTCTCCTGTTAGAAGAGGTCAGGGTTGCTCCATGCTGGACTCATGCCCAGGGAGGTGGTGGAGTCACCCTCCCTGACTGTGTTTAAGAGCAGATTGGATGTGGTGTTGAGGGATCTGGTGTAGGGGAGAGCTTGTAGAGTAGGGCTGATGGTTGGACTTGATGATCCCAGGGGTCTCTTCCAACCTAAATGATTCTATGATTCTATGACTGCAGCTTTTTCCAGCTGACTCCCCAGCTGACTGGGCACAGCCAGCTCAGCCCAGCAGTGACACTGGTGGCACCTCCAGAAAAGCCTAGTTAAGAAAGGGCAAAACCATCAGACAGGCAGAGGAGAAGAGAAAAAGAGTGCAGGTAATAAGTTAAATTAATTTTCCCCAAGTCATGTCTGTTTTGTCTGTGACAGTAACTAGTCAGGGATCTCCCTGTCTTTATCTCAACCCACAGTTGCAGTGGTAACAACCATAAAACCACTGAAGGTGATGCTCGATGTGCAGTGGTTGCTGGAGCAAGTGCAGAGGAAGGCTAGGGAGCTGGTGAAAGGCCTGGGGCATAAATCATATGAGGAACAATTGAGGGAGCTGGGACTGCTTAGTTTGAGGAAGAGGAGGCTGAGGGGAGACCTCATCGCTCTCTACAACTACTGGAAAGGTCATTGTAGAGAAGTTGGTGCTGGTCTGTTCTCACAGGTAATTAGCAATAGAAGGAGCGGGAATGGCTTCAAGCTGCAGCAGGGTAGGTTTAGGTTGAAACATTAGGAAAGAATTCTTCCCAGAAAGAGTGGTCAGAGCCTGGAATGGGCTGCCAAGGGAGGTGGTGGAGTCCCCATCCCTGACTGTGTTTCAGAGTAGATTGGATGTGGTGTTGAGGGATCTGGTGTAGGGGAGAACTTTGTAGAGTAGGGCTGATGGTTGGACTTGATGATCCCCAGGGTCTCTTCCAACCAAAATGATTCTATGATTCTTCCTGTGCCACGTGATTCCTCGTTAGTGCTCTAGAAAATTACATTAGTAGAAGAGCGAGCCCCAAAGGATTCAATCAGAAGTTTTCCAGTGTTTTCTGGTAGCCTTCGAGCAGGGATTTGGGTTAGTCACCAAACTAACAGGTTCGTGGCTTTGAATACCACAGTTGTGTTCTGGCGCTGTCGCCCTCTTGCCCTCTAACGATAATGCAATTGTAATTATGAAGTCTTTTAATTGCATAAGCAAGTGCAAACCTTTCCAAATCATTGGGGTAGGAGGGAAGATAGTATTTTTCAAAGGAAGGTACAGTGCTGTGCAGTGGTAAACTTAGTTTTCAAGCACAAAAGACATCCCTTCTTTATGTTAATCTACAAATCAATGATAAGAAGATTCCTCTGATCCTTTCAGAGCACGGCAGACAACAATGTCAAATAACGACTCGAGAAATACTTTTTAAAAGAGATGGCAAAAAAGGATACATAGGGAGAAAGAGTGAAACGGTATTTTGATTTTCTTCTCCAAGTTAAATTGGTTTTTTTTCCCCTCTGTGTTCCGCCACGCAGCCAGAAGTACAGATCATGGATAGCCTGTGCCAGGAATGGCCCTGACAGTCAGACCAGCCTGCTTATCCTTTCTGGCATAGTTATACCTGGCATCACCTTCTTGCAAGCCTCTTGCTCCAATTAAATAGCAAAGTCTGGCAAAGGAAAATAGTCACCTTATATTGCAGCACAGCAGCAGAGTCCTTATATGAGCCAACACTTGCAAATTGCTAAGTGCCCCCAGCTCCTCTGGGGGGTGGGAACATGAATGATGTTCGGAACCTCTTTACATGTCAGGAGCAGCTGACTCAGCAGAGTCATGCCAGGGAGAGATGTCTTCTCCAGCTGGAGAGGCTACTTCTCACCTGACATCCCAGAGGTTCCACGACTGCTTGCTTTGCGAGTGCATCCTGCCATCTACAGTCTTTTCCCTCCTATGAGGACAGGCTTTAGACTCTGCTGGACACAGATAATGACCAATAACGAAACCAAACTATTGCAGTGTAGTGTTTGCTGTTGTCCAGTGATACACTGCATTTATTATAGTCACATCTAATTACAGTGGTGATGTAAGGGACTGCAAAGCATCAGTCTGACCATACAGAACATACTTCTTGTGAGAGCTGTGCTACCCAGAGAGGCTGCATCCTCCTCCACCCTTCCAGGAAACCTGGCCCTGGTTGTATTTCATTTAATGCTGAAGACTCACTCTGGGTTTTGTATGTCACATACTTCCCTAAAATGTAAAAAAGCGGGAGATGCAGTGTGGTATTCACAATTTCTAGCACAGCTCCTCTTGGATTCCTTGAGGTTGTCCCTGTGGAGGTATATCACATCTGGTTCTTCCAGCCCTGGCCATCAGCTGTGTCCCACCAGTGCCTTTGTTGAGAATGTATGTTTTAGCCTGGTCTTGTCTTTTTTGTATTTCAAGCTCTAGAGAGCCCTCCCATGGGTTTGCTTCAGTAATTCCTCCCTTCATGCAGAATCCTTCTCATTCCCCTGACTGCCAGGGCTGCAGGGTGGTTTCTATCAAGAGATGAATTGGTGGTAGGTCAGAGCATCAGATAGGCTTGTGAGGTTTGGTAGATGTCATTACAAAAGGCAAAGTATGGCTCATTTCCTAACAGCCAGGGCCTGGTCTGGGTCCTGCACAGAATCACAGAATGCTCTGGGGTTGGAAAGGACCTCTGGAGATCATCCAGTCCAACCCCATGTCAGAGCAGGTCCACCCAGAGCAGGTTGCACAGGAACGTGTCCAGGAGGGGTTTGAATGTCTCTAGAAAAGGACACTCCAGGGGTGTCCTGGAGTAGCCACGGGTGTTTGGTGTCTTCTCCCAAGGAACAGGCAATGGGACAAGAGGAAACGACCTCAGGTTGTGCCAGGGGAGGCTCAAATTGGGTATCAGGAAAAATGTGTCCACGGGAAGGGTTATCAAGCCTTGGAATGGGCTGTCCGGGGAAGTGGTGGAGGCACCATCCCTGGAGGTATTCAAAAGACGGGTTGACATGGTGCTCAGTGACATGGTTTAGTGATGGTTTTTATCAGAGTCAGGTTGATGGTTGGACTACATGATGTTAAAGGCCCCTTCCAACATGGCCAGTTCTATGATCCTGTGGTAGGGCTCTGCTGCTTGCCTGGGGGCGACTACTCCCGAGTCTAAGGAGTTTCGCTCTTGGGTAACCTTCTTACCTTGTCTCGGAGCTTTTGCTGTCACTGTTATTAATGAGTTTTTCTTTATTCCTATGATACTTATTTTGACTTTCACTGATTCATACATCTGAGGGCCACAGGGGACTGCTGGCCTTCCTGCTTGGCCCCTTCCTGACATTGTTGAATCAATTTTTGCACATTTCTTAGATTTTTGTGGTGGAAAAACCTACTGTGTTTGTGAAATTAAGGTCAAACATCTCTTGAATTCCTTGAACAATGCCTGGGAAAAGACTTTGTTGTGTGAGCTCAGACCAGCACTGTCTCATCCTGGTACCCAGCCTTTGGCCCCTGTGAGGACCAGCATGTCCCACCAGCAACGTGTTCCTGTCACTGCCGGCAAATCTCTCTTTCTGCCAGATGCTTCTTTTGTCCCTGGTGACCACAGGGGTTAAATGAGTACCTGATCTCCAGCAAAACGATCAATGCCCTCGTGCTACCTTGTGCTGAGGTCTCTAGTGGCTGAGAAAGGAGGCTTGCAGGGCATTTAGAGTCATAGAATCATTTAGGTTGGAAGGGACCTTTCAGATTGAGTCCAACCATCAGTCTAATACTGCCAAAGCCACCACCAAACCATGTCCCTTAGCACCACTTCTCCCACCTTTTTAATACTACCAGGGATGGTGATTCCACCACTTTCCTGGCCAGTCCATTCCAATTCTTGGTAGCTCTTTTGGTGAAGAAAGATTTCCTCATATCCATCTTAAACCTCCCCTTGATGCAACTTGAGGCCATTTCCTCTTGTCCCATCGCCTATGACTTGGGAGAAGAGACTGACCCCCCCTGGCTACACCCTCCTTTCAGGGAATTGTAGAGGGTGAGAAGGTCTCCCCTCAACCTCCCTTTCTCCAGGCTGAACACTCCCAGCTCCTTTAGCTGCTCCTCATAAAACTTGTGGTCCAGACCCCTCACCAGCTCTGTTGTCCACCTCTGGACATGCTCCAGCACCTCCTCCGTTCCTGCTAAAAGGTTTGACTGAGGTGCTTAGAAGTAGGATTGGCGTCAGGGTAGGTTCAGACCTACATGCTGAAGCATCCGCTTCCCAGCCAGCCGTGTCGTCAGCTTTAGAGATGACGTGAGGCACGGAGCGGAGCCCAAGTGCAGAAGTAGGGTGAGGTCCAACTCCATAGTCCAAACTGCCGTGCCAATGGACCGCAGAGGCTCTGGCCGTAAGTACATATTGCTGGCAGGACAACAGCAGTGAGAAAAACAATCCCCAAGCAGTAAATATGGGCAAAGCTCTCGATATAATGGAAAAATACAGATGCATCTGTATTAGAGTCTAAGACCTCTCTACAAGAGCTGTTTCTAACCCCCACATTTCCTGTTAGCCTGGCTTTCCTAGAAATGGATACCGCGTCCTCGTTAAAGGACTCAACTGGGGCCTCTGGCTGTACTGCCTTTCCCTCACCTGCTTGGATGCCCATTTATTCCTGGAACTACAGCATCAGGAAAAAGAGCACTTTACAGAGCTCTTGCTAAATTCTGTGGTTGAAAAGCCACATGAAACAAGCTGGGGAAGTAAGTGTATGGAGATACTCGCTGCTTTCAGTGTAATATTTAATAAATGGGGTCATTTGGGATCCAGCTTTGCAGAACAATCTTCTGCATGTTACTCGTTCTATAAAAAGCCAGATAGCAGACATGATTTCTTAGGGTAGAGCAGAGCTGGTGGGTGTGTTTCTAACAGTTCTTCCTTACATACTTGTAAGATGTCCATTTTTCAAGTTTTCCTATTCTGGCAGAACATTTGGAATCTTCTTATTATTAATAATTTAATGTTAATAGGGTTAAAGCACTTCAAATCTTACACCAATTTCTCTTGACTACTTTTGTTTCCTTCAGCTGCAGTTTTCTCAAAGCCCCTTGTTTTTGAAAATTATCAACCATTTCAAAGCATTTCCAGCCACTTTACCCTTCTCCCGTTGACCTTTGAGCCATGTGACTGATCCCAGCCAAGGTGGAGAGAGGAGTTAAGTCATGGAGATGACTTTCAGGTTCATGAAAAGAGGTCCCAGTTGGAAGCTGGACACCAGCAAGCCAGGAAGGAGCAGAGGGACTACTGCGGGGAGCCTGGTGCGGTGGTGGGCTTCAGAGAAACATGGACTTACCTGGGTGTCGTCCCTTCTCCACTGCCTTTCCCTTCTCGGTTTCCTTCTTAATGGATGTTAAAATAGAGGGCAAGTTTTTCTGGGCAGAAACATCTATTTCACCACATCTTTACAGCACCCAGTTCCACACACTTGCTGTTTTAGGTGATTTCTACCATAAGTAAGTCTTATGAACCACCTCCCTGATCCTTCCTCCTATGGCAGGGATTTTCCTGGTTTGTCTTCTGTTTTTACTACTGGTAATAGAAAAAGATGCTTCCCTAAAATTGCTGTAATCACTGAAAATGTCGGATCTGTCCTTGTCAGTATTTCTCTCTGAGCACTTCTCTCTGTTGTGCGGGTAACGCTTGTCTGTATGCAACTTTCCTTACATTTTGGCAGGCACGGGGAATTTCAGCAGCAATAAATTTAAATGGATAGAATTAAGAAGGAAGACAGCTTTTTGGAACAGAGAGTTAAGGCTTTTTTTTTCAGAAGGTTTGGGGTTTTTTATTAATACTTTTTGTAGACACAGCATGTATGAACTCTTACCTGGGACTGCTTTTGTATAGCAAAAAATATCACGTGACTAAATGTCTTTAAGCTGCACCTGGAACCGAAGGTAGATTTCTGCTCTAGTCATATTTCTCCCTTGAAATCCCTGAAAGGAGCTCTCAAGATCAAACATAGGCTTGTCCTATTTTTATTTCTTTTGTTTGTAATTTACATTCTATGTAGCATTTTGTTTATGGTAAATACATGGAATATGCATGAAATAGGCACTTCTTGCTTTTTGCTGACAACTGGGGAGACATCGGTTGTGGGTGCCACTAGCACAGGTCCCCTCTTCCTGGGGTGGCACTGAGTTGTGCCAGCTGAACCGGTGACAGGGGTGCTCCCCACTGTGCCCCATGCCAGGGTGCCAGCAGCTCACCGCCGCCTTCTGTTTCCCCACCCTCCTTCAGCCAATCCTTCTTACTGGGGAAACTGGACACGTCCCCCTGCACCAGGCAAGAAAAATATCATGGGCAGCATTCTAGTCCTCCTGCAAAGCTGGAGGCCGCACCTACTATATCAGATAGCTCCTCCTCCAGGCTCCCTCCAGCTCTGGCCTCATCCAGTTTACAACGACGCCAACCATGGGTTGCCTCTCGCTCCCCCAGGAGCCCCTTCCCTGCTCCAGCAGATCTTACCAGAAGGAATATTTTCCAGATGTGCAGCCTGAGCTGCCCCCCCCATCCCTCTGCTTTGTGCCCAGTTGCCTTGAATATGGTTTTCATGTAAGATGCTTTTAAGCACAAGTGTTGCAGCCTGGTAGGACAAAAGGAAATGTTTTCACTGGCTCTGAAAAGAATTAATGGCTGAAGGAGATAGAAGACAAACCCTTGGGAGGAATTGCTGTCCATAAGGACTTGGAAACACTTGGAGACTGGCTCTTCTTCCCAGACAGAAAGTCCACTTGTCTGGCTACTAAATCTGAGGGGAAAGCAGAAGTCTGCACTGCAGTGATTCAGCTCATCCCCCTCGGGTTTGTCCTTGCTCTTCATTCTGTGCACAACTGGATCTTCACACATATAAACCACTGTAAATACACTGACATCATCTGAGCTGTGCTGATGTACACTGGGGTCCTTTCATCTACAGCAACAGTCTGTTAGTGGTCCCTACCTGTGTGTGACAGGTAAATGCTGCCTGGAAAGACCCACGTGGTCTCTTAAGACCAAGAGACCGACTGATGTAGTCCTCCTGTTTTCATCTCATGCTTGTCATGGTAGTACTCAGGTATGGTTCAGAGGTGCAGCACAATGACTGCGGTCATCTACATGTGATGTTTTCATGATGCCTTATTTTTCCTGGGCTGTAGGACACTATCTGCTATTCCTGGCATGGGTGGTCAAGGAGATGGACTAGGATGAGATTTAAGTTCCTGCCCCAGTCTCTCTCCTTGTCTACTAGTTCCCCTTATTGTTCTCTTAAAAAGGGAACAAGAACGTCACCCACTGTGTTACCAGGTGCATTTCAATCCTCAGCCAGTTAGGGCTGGATGTACCTATTCCTTTGTGACTAGAGGTCAAATGCAAAATGGGATGATGTTCTAGTTTTGAGTGGGAAATCTGACCAGTTTGACCCTTCCAGCAGCAGACTGTAGTGTGCTAGAAGTGACACTGGAAGTTCATGGGCAAAAGAGGATGAAGATGACAACCCTGCATTGGAGAGGACCAGTTCTACAAGCTTGTTGTTGTTGCTTTGAGGGCCAGAAGGGTGGGCTGACGACTACCTGAGCTCCTTGCTTCTTAGCGAAGCATTTTGCTTTGTTTGATAGTGTTTTCATCCCAAGTGATTTTAATCACATCAGCTTATTTAATTGAGCATTATCCTAAAAAGTATGTATCTATTTCTTCATCTGCGGATACCAAACCTCTAACGCGAGGAGGAGAAAATGTTTGTTTGCTTTTTTGGTATTAATCCACATAAAAATTACCCTCTGAAGAAGAGTAAAATGTGTGCTGGAATGTGAGGAGGGAGGGAACGAGGCTGTGAGGCAATACCCAGGAGCTCGGCTCCGGGTCTGAAGGCTGCATCTGCAAACAGCAGCAGCAAAAACACCAGACCAGCTCTTTTTTTTTTTGGTGATATGTGAAGTGCAATTATGAGGGTGAAATATGAAGCTGGTATCTTAATATCTTAACGATACTGAATTTATTTTCAAAGTTAAGCTGTGCAGAATGAATCATTTATCAGTGGGCCATATGGAAAGGCACTTATCTAAACCCCCTTCTCAGTCCCAGGTGTGCTTCTCTGGCAAGAACAAATCACACACAGCATTTGGAAGAGAACTTAAATTCCAGATGCGCAATTTTAAAAGACGCATTTGCAAAAATAAAATAAGGCCAAATTCTGCAATATGTTATTTTTCTGCAGCTTTGGTGAAGTTAATGAGGTTCCATGGGGGTAACTGACACAAAATACAACTCAAGGGATCCCCTTTTTTACTGTGTTACTCCAGTTTCATGCCAGCATTAATTTCAGAGGAGCTGGTCTGTCACAGGGAAGAGAACTCAACCAAAAGTGTCTACTGTCTAAGCTCTTTCTTTATGTTCTATTTATAAATATACCCAGTGAGACAGCAGTGAGAAGAGAGTGCTCATACTGATAGCGTTGCTGATGGATGCAAGGGTGAAAGCAATAGTCCACCTTTCAGCTGACTTCAGGCCTGCAGCTTGTGGAGGTCCCTGATGTGAGAAAGATGGAGCTGCTTTCAAGAGGCTGAGATATCCAGAGTTTGCAGCAAAGAAAGCTTTACCCGTGAGGATTGCTTTGCTAGGGAAAGCCAGGAGTACCAAGTCAAGAGGTCCAGTCTGTCTTCGGCTCATCGTTGTCTTGTTATCCAGAAAATTAGAAAGTTGGGTAGAAGTGTTGAGCAATCCCTGAGCAGCATTTGGAAGGAGCAGAGAAGAGCCCTGTTAGAGGTGGCACCTGGATGGACTCCGCCTGTGGCTGGAATATTTACTTACGGATCATAAAATCGTAGAGTCATAGAGCCATAGAATGCTTCAGGTTGGAAGGAACCTTAAAAACCACCCAGTGCCACCCCCTGACCTGGGCTGGAACACCTCCCACCAGGCTCCAAGCCCCCTCTAACCTGGCCTTCAACCCCTCCAGGGATGGGGCAGCCACAGCTTCTCTGGGCAACCTGGGCCAGGGTCTCACCACCCTCACACCAAAGAATTCCTTCCTGAGATCTGATCTGACACAAACCTTGGATGCTGAGCAGAACTCCTGGATGGACTTCCTGGTGACTGCTATCAGTTGAAGCCGAGGTTAAAGGCCAGATCTCAGCAGCTGAAGGAGTGGAGGTCATTAAACGGGGATTAAGTAGTGGCCAGGTCTGCAGGTGATTTGGTGCAACAGAAGCACATTACTAGATAACGAGTTGAAGTTCAGGCTCTTAAACCTCTATTAAAGAGGGGTTTGGTATGACTTTGGCTTCCTTCAAGCCAAGTGTGTGGCCTGAGGCTACCTGAAGGACTGAGCCTTGTCCCTTACCTCCTGTGACAGGCTGGAGCGTGTTTGGTGCACACCTCCAATGATGCTACCAGCTTCACAACCTGTGCAGGCCCCGTGGCAGCACTCATAACTAAGCTCCCGTGGAGTGAGCAGGAGTGGTTAAAATACATGCTTCGAAGCTGTATGGCTGCTCTGAACTGCAAGGCCATGGCCGCTGGCAGGAGGGCCAGGCAGTGGGGTCTTGTAGAGGAATTTCCAGAGTGGAAATCAACAGATGCAGGTTTTTCCTCTCGTTCAGATGCTGAATTGTGGTGTGACTTCAAGGCAGGTAAGTAATTCAATTGTTCACTTCCCTCTTGCTCTTGTGCTGGGACAGTGGTGGTTGCCTGGAGGCAGGTACAGAGCTGGAACACTTCTCTTTTACTCAGTGCCGTTTTCAAGACCAGATAGGAGAAACTCGAGGAATTATTCTTACCTCTGTTGAATGAGTTCTAACGAATAATATCTAAAGATATGTTAGCTGTTAGAGTGTTTTGATTGAGATATTTAGATTTTATAGTTTAGATAGAGGTGTTTATATTTTAGAGTGTGGCCAGCAGGTCCAGGGGGGTCATCCTGCCCCTCTGCTCTGCCCTGCTGAGGCACCATCTGGAGCACTGGGTCCGGTTCTGGGGTCCCCAGTTCCAGAAGGACAGGGAACTGCTGGAAAGGGTACAGCAGAGGGCTACAAAGATTATTAGGGGCCTGGAGCATCTCTCTTAAGAGGAAAGGGAGAGGGACCTGGGTCTTTTTAGTCTGGAGAAGACTGAGGGGGGATCTGATCAAGGCCTATAAATACTTCAAGGGTTGGGTATAAGGAGGATGGAGCCAGTCTCTTTTCAGTAGTGCCCAGGGAAAGGACAAGGGGGAACGGGCATAGACTTGTACATAAGTTCCGTGTCAACATGAGGAGGAACTTCTGTGAGGGTGGCAGAGCCCTGGCAGAGGCTGCCCAGAGAGGTGGTGGATTTTCCATCTCTGGACGCTTTCCTGTGCAACCTGCTCTGGGTGGAGCTGCTCTGGCAGGGGGTTGGACTGGATGATCTGCAGAGGTCCCTTCCAACCCTTCATTCTGCAGTTCTGTAATTAAAGCAGCACATACTGGGATAAATTAATTTGTAATCAAGCCTTGTGGCAGTGCTCAGAAGTGGCATATGGGAGGAGGGTCTTTTCTATATAAGTGTCTGACTTGCTGGGTTGTTACTGGCCTTGTTCTGATGCTGGTGACTTTGTGGAGTGGCATAAAGTGAGAGGTCACCAGAGGAGGAGGATGGTGTCACTAATTGCCAGAGAGCAGCTGCTACCTGGTGCCTGCAGCTATAAATGCGATATAGTCTTTGCTTTCTGCGCTGGGGACTCAAACCTGCCATGGCCACCATCAGAAACCATACACCCAGCCAGACTGCTCTTTGCTGCTTCATTTGTCTTCACCCCTGTGTCAGTTTAGTCACCACTGAACAGTGCAGGTGGCTGCAGCTCAAAAGGCATGAGGAAATTCCTGCAGAAAGGCTGAGGAGCAACTTGTATTTTGAGATGCTCCAAAACATCTGCCAGTTGGTTCAGGTGATGAGGTGGCCTCCAGGAGCCAAATATGTGATTCAGAGAAGCCTGATGGGCTACATATCCTAATAACACCAAAATATAATGGAAATTGAATTTCAGACTGCCTCTAAGTTATTTGAAGATCCCAGTTGTGTTTTATTTATGGGACTGTCTGCGCCACACTCATAGGCTTACCATGAGTTCCCTCCCATCCAGAGCTCTCTAGCAATATTCATACAGGATTATAGGCAAAAGAACAAGTTCTGCCATTGGCAGAGCTTATTTGTTTTGGCGCTATGCAAAAGTAATTTTGGGCTAGATTCCAGGTGTTTTATCTGTGCAAACATTTGTGGTGATATGGACTCAGAGGGCTGGCGTGGGCAGGCTTGGAGGGCTCTGCTGTGAGAGGTGGATGTGACTAATGTCTGTGGCACTATCAGGCCTGGTGGGGATCCCTTCCCAGCAAAGGGATGGCTCCAACATCAGTAGAAGTACAGTTTAAGGAGTGTTACCTGGGTTACAGTTAGATAATTCCTAGCAAAGCAGTAGGTGTGGAATGGAGAACCCCCTCTTTTATCCCCCATGGGTCAAGGGCTGCTTGCTTTCATGGCCATGTCTCAGGACTCGGATGGTCCTGGTTGCTGTTGGTCTTTCACTTGCATTTTAAGTTTCCTTTCCCTGATTCGGAAAAAAAATCCTTTCCTGAGCTAACTTTAAAAATCCTCCACTTTTTCTCTTTGTTTGGTTTTTTTGTTTCTTACACATAGTGTAGCCTGGAGACAGCCAGTGACTGATTCCCAAAGAAAAATATCTCTGTTGCCCAGGCCCATAATTTATAGAATGGCTTTTCTGACCAGTTGTGTTTTCCATTTAATATATTTTCTGTTTTTCAAATCTCCCCCTTCAAAGCGGAAATGCAGCCTTCCTCGGAGCTGGGATGGGGGAACGCTGCTGAGAGCTCAATTTAAAGGTCAGGGGCCTTGGGGAACGGGGGCGTTCCTTTGCTTTCTGCTCTGAAAGAGGCTGAAGAGAAAGGTGAGGAAAGGAAGGGGAGGTAAATGCCCTAAGATCATAAATAGGCCCTGCGCGTGCAACCGCGGGTCTGCGTCTCACGCTGTACATCACCACCGTGGGCTCGTTAATGTTTGCTCGCAATGTTCCTCGACCGCCATTTCCCAAAAATCATCTGTTCTCCTGTAGGAAAACAAATGAAGTCAGCTTTGCCGTTTCCCTGCAGTGCTTTCCCCTGGAAGAAGCCAGCGGTGGGGCAGGTGGCCAGCTGACATCCCGCGGCAAGGGTTCTTGGGGCACACTCAGCTATATATTATATGAATCACCAGGCGGCTGTGGGTCGGGTGCTGCGTTGTATCGTGCCACTCGATGCTGGCCTGGACTGGGGTGGAAGGGATGGTTGGAGGAGGGTTGTGAACCCCATGCCGCAGTCTGTCACCCATGATCTTGCTCAAAGCCATGGCTCTTCTCCTCTCAATGCCCGAGGAAATCACAGACAGCTGAAAAACAGAATGAAACTGCTCTAAAACTTGGCATCTTGGGTGTTATTAATGCCCAAGTTAAGATACTGGAGATTGGATTTTCTCATAAATTCAGATGCACCTAACAGAGGATGTAAAACTCGGGGAATTCTCTTCATTTTGATGACCTAGGTTTTAATTTATATATTTTTTGCAAGACATAGTGCAACTTTATGCTAATTAAATCTAAGGCTCTGTTTGAATGCCTGCCATGGGCTTGGATCCAAGGGGCAGGAGAGGGCACTTCCCACCAGACTTGGCTGTGTTCTGTGGCAAAGGACATTCATCCTTGGAAAGCTTTACATGTGTGTGAGATTCATGGAGCCCCAAGGACAGCAGCTGCCGGAGACCTGACTGCAGACCCATCACCAAGGCGTGCATTGGGATGAGGTTCTCCACCTTCAGGCTCTTGCTTCTCAGCTGGTTCCTGCTTCTTTACCCAGCGATGGTGGGACGGCCAAGTTAAGAGCTGTAGCCAGGGCTCTGCTTCATTTTAGTGACCCCCCTAAAAGCCTGAGCAAGGCTCAGCTCTGACAACGTGACTTAGGTGCTGGTCAGGAAATGGGAATTTGGGCTGGGAAACCATCTTACCAGTGAGGGTTTCCCAAAGCACCCCACTGCTCAGTCAGAATTCCCCATTGCATGTGCAGGAGCTCTTAGCCTGGTTCTGCACTGAACGCTTCCCGTTAAGAAACCTCTCCTGTAGTTGGTAAATAGGACTGATAAGGAAATTATTTTTTTCTTTACTGTATGAAAAATGCAGAGGAAAGCAGTATTTTTTTTCTCAGTCATTAAGGTTATCTTTTTTTATAAAGGAAAATGTTTCATTGGAATTAAATCAACGTTCTCAGGTAACGATTACATTTAAACATTTAAGATACCATTGGACGTGTCACCTGGGAGGTAATCTTCAAAATGATGCTGTCTGTCTTTAGGAGCATCTGCCATCTCTTGAATAGCCTAGGAAACGGCATATTGTGCTAGAGCAGGCTTTCCTAGTTTATTTATAGAAAAAATGTAGTCTGTCCTGCTGCCTTTCAGCCTAATTCAGTCCCACCCTATTCCATTGAAACGGCAAATGATCTGTTTGCCTTTCTGACACCCCAAAGCAAAACCACGGTATCACGCAGCAACGCGGGGGAGTCTGGAGCGTGGACCCTAAACCAGGAGTTGGGAGATGCCAGCTCTGTTCATACAATTAAGTTTTAAATATCCAAAATATACATGTTGCGTAGTACAGAGTTTATTTTCCTATAATTACATATATATTCATTTATATTCTTGGGGGAAAAAAAAAACAAACCTAAGCCAGAAGGAAAATAAACCTAACAAAGGTTGGTAGACAAATTAACCTATAGACTATGCATATAGTTTAAAAAGGACTAATTCTATGGCTCCAAATATACCCTCAGGGGTTCGTACTGGAACCACTGCTAATTAACATCTTTGTCAGAGACATGGATAGTGGGATAGAGTGCACCCTCAGCAAGTTCGCTGAGCACACCAAGCTGTGTGGCATGGTTGACAGGCTGGAGGGAAGGGATGCCATCTGGAGTGACCTGGACAGGTTTGAGAGGTGGGTTCATGGAAACCTCATGAAGTTCAAACAAGCCAAGTGCAGGGTCCTCCCCCTGGGATGTGGTGATCCCAGGCATAAATACAGGTTGGGTGAGGAATGTCTGGAGAGCAGCCCTGAAGAGAAGGACTTGGGAGTGATGGTGGATGAGAAGCTCAACATGAGCCAGCAGTGCACACTGGCAGCCCAGAAAGCCAACCCCATCCTGGGCTGCATCAAAAGCAGCATGGCCAGCAGGTTGTGGGAGCTGATTCTACCCCTTACTCTGCTTTGGTGAGGCCCCACTTGCAGTACTGTGTCCAGCTCTGGAGTCCTCAGCACAGGGAGGACATGGACCTGTTGGAACGGGTCCAGTGGAGGGCCGTGAAGGTGATCAGAGGGCTGGAGCACCTCTCCATTGAAGACTGGCTGAGGGAGCTGGGTTTGTTCAGCCTGGAGAAGAGAATGCTCCGGAGAGACCTTATATCAGCCCTCAAGTATCTGAAGGGAGCCTATAGGAGAGCTGCAGAGGGACTATTGATGAGGGAGTGCAGTGACAGGACTTTAAATTGGAAGCAGGGAGATTTAGATCAGATACCAGAAAGAAAATCTTTCCTGTGAGGGTGGTGAGAGCCTGGCCCAGGTTGTCCATAGAAGTTGTGGATGCTCCATCCCTGGAGGGGTTCAAGGCCAGGCTGGATGGGGCTTGGAACAACATGGGAGGTATCCCTGCCCAGTGCAAAGGGTTGGAACTGGATGATCTTTAAGGTGCCTTTCCAACTCTACCCCTTCTATGATTCTGTAATTCTATGAAATAGTCTTAGCATTTTGGTTTTATTATTTTTTTGATTTTGGAAAGATTTTATTCATATTATTGTATCTTTTATGAGTAGCAAAATGCCAAAAAGAAGTGGCTACAGTTAGCCAGTGTTTTTCTTTTCTCCTACTTAGATGATTTTAGATTGTGTCTATAATATAGGGACAAATATAAAAATAAAATTGTGAAAAAAAAAATAAAATGAAAAAAAAAAAGGGGGGTAAAAAGGATTTTAGATGGAATGTAGACTGGAGGGCTTGAGCTGAGTCTCTAAGGATCATTTAGTTACATTGAAGATGGAAGGTTTAGATGTGGAACATCGAGTTGCACATGTATCATCAGTTTACAGCAAGACAATGCGTTTAGAGAGTCCTCCCAATAAATAATGGTGTTTTGTTCTCCTAGAGCCTCATGTCTCTAGTTACACTGGAAACAGGGACAAGTCTTCTGCTTAACTCCAGGTTCCTAATGAGCCTTCCATCCTGACTCAGCCTTACTGGTCCCTTGCTGGTCACAGCTCCAGGCTGCCAGCAGCCACGATACTGCTCGCCAACCCCCATAAGGTCCCTGGGCAGGAAACCATGCTGGAAATTGATATAAAACACAGACCCCAGACCCCGAAGTGATGAGAAAATTGCTGTTAGCAGTGGTAGGACTAAGGTTGCACCATGGCACACTGGTAGTGCTGCTTTGCTCTGGTGAGATTCTGCCACTTTGCTCTGCTGAGACCTCCCCTGGAGTCCTGTGTGCAGGTCTGGAGCCCTCAAGAGAGGAAGGACACGGACCTGATGGAGAGGGTCCAGAGGAGGGCCACAAAAATGCTCAGGAGGATGGAGCACCTTTGCTACAAGGACAGGCTGAGGGAGCTGGGGTTGTTCAGCCTGGAGAAGAAGAGGCTCCAGGGAGACCTCAGAGCAGCCTCCCAGTACCCGAAGGGGGCCTACAGGAAGGCTGGGGAGGGTCTGGTTACAAAGACCTGCAGTGACAGGACGAGGGGCAATGGCTTCAAGCTGGAGAAGAGCAGATTTAGATTGGATATTAGGAATAGGTTCTTTATTCTGAGGGTGGTGGACCACAGGAACAGGTTGCCCAGGGAGGTGGTTGAGTCCCTTTCCTTGGAGATCTTCAAGGGGAGGCTCAAGGAGGCCCTGGGCAACTTGGTCTAGTTGGGGGGTGTCTATGGGGAGGTGGGATTAAATGACCTTAGAGGTCCCTTCCGGCCTGGAACGTTCTGTGATTCTATTGTACGTCCCTGAATGTAGTCAGTGACCAGCATGTCAGACTCTGCTGGTGATGGGGGTCACCTCTCCCTGATGGATTGGAAAAATGGGTTTGGTGGAAAGTAAGGAGCTGTTGTCTGCCAGTTTCCTGGAGTTACTGTCTCCTGTAGAGCATTGGGTGACTGGGATTTCCTCTCTGGCTTCTGGTCTTTTGACTGGTGTCTGCTACATGCTTCTCAGAGTGCACGGTTATCTTCCAGTCCACCCAGTTGGTGCGTGGCAGGAGGGGATCCTTGCGAGCGAGGGATCAACTGGAAGGCCCTTTCTGCATAACAGTGGAGAAGCTACTTAATTTTCCATACTTCTTTTATTCTGTTTGAAATGTAATGTTATCTTGACAAATACAATCTCTTCCTTTTCTCTGGCTGATTACACTGCCCTTCCATTCCCCGTGTCCCACAGGAGCATCAAGACCCTCTGGCTTGTCCCCCCCTACCTCTGACTTCCCTCTGGAAAGGCACTTACACGCTGTAAATGTGCTCTCAGTATCCATTTGTTCTCCCCAGTATGTCAGCAGCTCAATGGGATGCGCTGTGGGGTGGGGTGTTTATCCTCCTCCCTCTTTGAGTTTTTTCTACCTCCTTTCATTTTTTTCTTAAGGAGAGGAAAAATAATTCTGGTATTGACTTAATTGAAAGAGGAAGCCAAAGCCTATTGATTTAGTAGGAGTCAGGAGCTCAGATGAAGGTAACTCACTGCCCCTTCTTTTCCACCATGAAGTTGTCACTAATAACTGTGCTATATTCTTTTTAAATTTAATTTATGAAATATCATTGAAATTTGGAAGGGCTTGCAGTGACTGGAACTCGGCAAGAAGTAGAACTTTATGGCCCCTGACAAGAACAAACAGGATCAGAAAATGCTTCATGTTCTCCCAACTAACCATAGAAACAGCCTCTTTTTTTTAGTTTTTTTTTTTCTTTTAAATAATCTCAAGGAAAAGTTAGCGAAACATAAATTAGAACGACTGCCGCTGATTTATTTTTTCTGAATAAAAAGGACATTCAGTAGCAGGTCATTTGTTTTTGTTTTCTTTCAGAGAGTAAATGGAAACATATTCTTACCTCACTTTTCTCACAAGTACAGTAGATTTCCTAAGCCTGTGTCAAGGTTTTATTGCCAGGAAAAAGTTGTTGAATATTCAACATTTGTAATGAGGGCATCATCAGACATGGAATACAGCTGTCAAGGCTCCTACAGTCATTTTCTAGGCGTAGGGCTGATCTCGGTGGTGATCTTTGAGGGTCGCTTTGCCGGCCCATTAATTCTGAGCCATTTTGCACCCATAACCTTCCTTTGCAGGTCATTTCAGAAAAGGTGTATTTCTGAATGAGAAAGCACCAAGACTTAATGAATATGCTAAGAAGCCGTGTCGGTTTGGGAGAGAATAGGGAGTTTTGTTTAAAGACCAAGTACTGAATGAGATCCACTGGACCAGATGGGACCAGATACGTTTCTGCTCTGTGGAAATATCAGCTCTTTCGAAGGAAATGCTTGTCAGAAGGTTTTTCTGAGTACTACCAGAAGCACTGAACATTCATCCCTCTGACAAATTACAAAGTCAGTATGATCAAATGGATTACAAATAGGACTGGAAACTCCTGGTTTCTCCTTCTGGCTTCGTCCTTGACTTTCTTCTGTGACCTTAAGCAAATCATTTGAACTTCTCTGAGCCAGATTCATTGCTCCTGTAATTCCGTTTGAAATAGTAAATGAGGAAGTGTATGGCCCTATATATCTTAATTTTCCTATCTGTAAACATGGGTGAGTGCTTTTGGCATGTAATTATGACCCATAGGTTCTGAGATGTTTCAAATCCTTGCGGCGCTTTGATGTTAGCAAGGCTTTTTGTTGATGCATGGGGTATCTACACAGTAAGAGGTTTTAGAAAAGTCTTAGGCTTTCATCCGAGAGTGGGTATATTGTATGTATATTATATATAAAGTTTAATCTTGTTTTCAGCTTTAAGTGTAAGAATTCGCCTGTCGTCTTCTGTCTAACAGTTGCCTGGGTTCTGCTGAAAGGCCTGACAACTTCTAGAAGTTTGTCTGCCTCACCAAAAAAACCAAACCAAAACAACACAAAAGGTTGACTTCAGTCAGTGTTAAAAAGCCCATAAGGAAGTTGGTTTCATTGCAATACTCTGGTTGTCTACGCAACTTTGATCGACGAGTGGCGACAGTGGTAAGGGTAATGTCCGTGATGCCCTCTGAATGCACTAAGCAAGACCTATTGCAAGCTTGTTTTAATTATTCTCAGCTCTCTTTTTCAGTGGGGAGATAGTTGGTGTTGATTTGTAGGTAGAAACATCTTGCTATCATCCATATGCTAGTTTGGAGGCATGTATTTAACTGGGTGTACCTGCTCTGTATGGCACTTGGGTGGTTGGTGCTGTTTGGTGTCCAGCGGAGGCTACCCGGGCTCTTTGGGGCTGTTGGTGCTCCCCTTGGTGTTGGGAGACTGAAACTAGGGGTTGTCAGAGCCTGTGCTGGCAGTTGTGCTCACATATGAAACCTGTCTTGCTGGGACTATACGTGTCCCTTGGAGGCAATTTCCATATGGGAATGTACAACACATGTGGTGTATGGAGTTATCACAGATCACAGAATATCAGGATCAACTTACATGCACATCCATGGAAGGAACAGCCCGTGGAAAGCTCTTGAGAAATATCCTGAAGTCTGTCTTTGGGAAAACCACCCACTTTGGAAAAGATATAGTTACTAAAAATGGCCAGTATTTACAGTAAATGTCCTCAGCAGCTCTATGTAGTTGTGGATACTTCAAGCTTGTGGCATTAAAGCTCGCTCCTAGAGGTCTGGAGAATGTGACCCACATGCTCCTCTGGTGGAGATAGCTGGGGCAGTGGTGGGGTGGTTAATGAGGTAGACACAATCTCATGAGACTTTGGTTTTCTCTCAGGTTTCCCAATGAATAAATTGCATGAGAAGTCATTTTCCCTTTGTTTTATCTCTACCATTTGCCTGGGGTGGGAAATATCTCAGTGTGTAGTTCATGGTGCTTACTACAATGAGGCTTCCATCTCAATTAAACACTCTAGGTAAAGAAAGAACAATAGCCCACAGTTATGCAGTTGACTGCAGATTGCTGCAGTGATGGAGGCCGTTCCTAAACAATGCTTGTATTGTAAACCAGGCTGAGGAGGGTCTTTTGTCAGCCTTGGAGTACATGGTCACATTTGGGATGAGGTGCAAAAGCCATAGAACTGGGTTTCCTGCACCAAAAATCAGAAGTGGAAAAGAGACCTATTAGGTCATTCATTTTGTTGGCTCTTGACAGAATTATTCCTGGTGCCATGCTCTCACTGGATCCTGCCTAGATTTGAATAATCGAAGCCCTGGTGTTTCTGCTACCACTTACTTGGAAAAACTATATCAGAGTCTGATAGTCCTCCTGGGTAGGTAGCTTGGACTCAGCTGAGTCTGGTGGCTGCTGTGTATGGTGCCTTGAACCATCGTGACCAGTTCCACCTCTGTCTTGGGTGGCTCTGCAACCAAAATGACTTGAGTTTGCTAAACTGAGCTCTTTAGTTGCTGGTTTGTTGTTTAATCTTTTCTTGTGAATCTGCCCCCCTAGGCCCAAAGATTCCCCTGTATCTGTCAGGACTGGTCAGGCAGAAAAATACAGTGGGACATTGTTCTTCATTTACACTAAGCCCTGTTTTAGACTTGACTGACTGTGTAAAGGGTCCTTAGAAATGAGTGTATTGTGCTGTTTCTCTAATACCAAGTTATAATAGAAGGATTTTCTCAGTACAGTTAAAATTACAGCTTTGGTTTTCCTGAATTAATGCATTTATCAATAAATTTCTCATTTTTCTTTTTCCTTTTTTTTCCTACTGTGAGTATTCCCATTCTTCATTGCTCTAAAAGACTTTTTAAAGAGAAGGAAAAAAAAAAAAAAAGGGTCTTGAAAGCTCAGAGCCCATTAGAACAAATAATTGTAAAAATGTTGGGTTTTACTCTTTTTTTCCTTTCCTGTATTTCATCAGTCACAGGGCTCTTTGCAGTCTGGATCATCAGCTCGGGGAGCTGGCAGCAGGTCCTGCTTTTGCTGTGATGGGGCAGGAACCCCCTGAGCACGTGGCACTGCAGCTCTGTCCCCTCCAGCTGATGCCACCAGGGGGGTATCCCATGGTCATTTGGAGAGGTGTTGTGGTTTTGGCCAATCAGAATGACAGATGTTCCCTCCCTCCCACCTCTAAGAAAAAGAGAGGAGAGGAAGGGATTAAAGAGATTGATGAGTTTAGAAAAAAAAAAAAAAACTAAACTACTTTAATTAAAATATAAATAAGTAATAAAAAGAAATTTTTTTTTAAAAAGGAAAAAAACAAAACATACAGTGCAGACAAAACCATATCAGGCTCCCAGGATGACAATCACATCTCCAGCAGCATCGGGAAAAGTCCCAGACTGGACTCAGTGACCAACAGGAGCTGGATTCCAGATCTGGAGTCGGGAAAACGAGGATTGGGATCGAAGGCAGATGAACAGACAGGGTTCTCCTCAGACATTGGCCATCAAAGGAAGAGAGTTGACCCTTTGNCTGTTCATTTCACAGTTTGGTCAGTTAGATGAGGCCCAGCTAAAAAAGTAAAATTACTTTTTTTAAAATTACTGATTCTGTTTTACCTCAAACCAGGACAAGGTGAGACACAGCCAATATATGTCTCAAATAGTCCTGTGAGATACAAGGGACTAGATGAGTAAAATGTTCTGGAATTCAAGCATTAACTCAGATAATTAATAATTTATAAACATGGGGATAATAAACCATGTGTATTTATAGAATTATAAACCATCTAGGTTGGAAGGGTCGTTTAAGATCACAGAGTCCAACCATCAGCCCAGTGCTGACAAAACCAGTAACCCATGTCCCTCAGCACTGCATCTGCTCAGCTCTTAAACACTTCCAGGGATGGCGACCCCACCACTGCCCCGGGCAGCCTCTTCCAGTGCTGGGCAAACCCTTTCTCAGTTTGGTCAAAGGTTGATCTTTATCTCTGCGTGGGAAGGGTGTGAAACTCCTGTCCCAAGCACCGCTTTAGGGAACTCTTGCTCCAGTTTCTGCTTGATGCATTCCTACATAGTCACCTCTGGTCTTTGCCTACGTGGCTGTGGCACAGCAAACCTTCAGAAGTTCTGCAGTGGAGCCACACTGGGTGAATGGGTGTCCTGGCCCACGTGTGTGCGTGGTTTTTTTCTGCCTGGTAAAGCTGTGTGTGTGCTGAAGGGAGCACGTGGCCTCAGCACATGGAATCACAGCACAACCTTCCCAGCAGCTCCATCAGGACAGGGACTAAATGCTTGTTAACGTTGCATCTTGCCTAGGTAAGAGCAGAGGGAATATCACAAGCATTACTTGTGATAGTTTGTAAGTAATGTGCGAGTTCCCTAATGAGGGCAGCTTTTCTAAAGCTTTCACAACACCATTTGTGATTTTAGGTCGAATACAATGAGGTGTAATTAGGCAGAAAGCAGGACATGCTCGTTAAAAGCCACACTGGAGTTGAGTTCTTTGGCTCTCCAAGGGCTCACTAGGACCACTTGAAAATTATTTCGTTTCCCAGGTGCTTGTTTTCTTCTCAGCCTTAATTCGTACTGGACCTTTTGACTGATGTTCTAGTCTGGTGACATCCTTACTGGATATTGTCCTCTGCTGCCCAAGCACACTGCCATAAGTCATCCCTGTGACAGTTAATGCTGTACGACGTACCCCAAACCCTCCCACCATGAAGCTTTGTGAAGAACAATGTTCTCTCCCAAAAATGTTGACCTTTAGGATGGTTGCTTGCAGCTAAATTATATAAGAGTCCCCCATTCCATCCCTGAAGCAAAGCAGCAAGGGCTAAATCCACCAGGGTCGTGTTATATTTCTATCTTGACTATTCTGAATCACTTTCTCATGAGTAATAGTAGCAAGCCCTAATATAATTCAGTGAAGTGTGACTGCTATTAAATTATTTTAAAAAGTAGCCTAACTGTAGATTGATCCAGTAGAACCTGAAGAGCCATCTGGGTACAAAATGGCTTTAGAAAGACCCTTGGAGCAATGAGTCTCCAGTTAAAGCTCCCAATAGCCACGTTCTGATTTCCACCAAGAGAAGGGAAGCTGCAACTGCACTCAACTAAGGACCTGGCTGTGGCCTGCACCAGGTTTCATGTGAGCATTTTGCCTTCTGACCCTTGAAAAAATAAGTCACTTGCTGGCTTGCAAGAGCTAAAATGTGGAGATGTGGAGGCTGGTGAGCACGCTCAAGGCTTGGAGCACCCTCAGGCGGGTGGGGGCGAAGGGGAAGGCCCTTGGGAGCGTGGTGGTGGTGGTGGAGGTGGGCAGGCAGATGGCTGAACCCTGCATCCTGATGTTCACATGAGTACGTGGAAAATGACGGCTCGGTGATTTGAGTTCAAAACTATGTGGACTTGGAGGCGATGTAATTTTCTTTCATGCATCTTTTATCTGAGAGTTGGCACGGAGCGTTCTGCATAGAAATTTAGAAGATGACTTGGGGCTCTCTTCTGTCGTCACTTACATGGTGTGTAACTCAATATTTTGTTTATTTATGGGAAAATTCTTCTTTGCAGCTCCACAAAGATTGTGCGAGAGCAAAGGAAGCACGAGGCAGGAGAGGGCCGGCCCTCTCTGCCCCAAAGTCAGAGCGCTGAAATAATAAAACCTGGCACCCAGGCTGCAGCTGACTGAAAGCATCTTTCAGTTGTGCATTAAAGCCAAGGAATCCCTGGCCTCCTCTCTCCCAGCCTACCCTCGGCATCAGCCAGAGGGTACAGGCCATAGGAAAATAAACTTTGTATGTGTGTGTGTATGAGTAACTCTGATCTATCAGAAGCCAATAGCAATTAAAATGTCTCGCTCGTATCTGATGAGTGCAACACGTCTCTCCCTCTTGGCTTCAAACAATCCCTTTTAAAACACACAAAAAACCAATAGAAGTGTAAGCGGTTGAGTGGGTACAAGAGAGAAAACCCGTCCACACCATTTGTAGAGGCAAGATGCAGCCAGTGCTAGTCCCGGGCTCGGTGACTGCAGGATTTTAGTGATGTTTGCATTATCTTGCCATAACGTGTCCGTTCCCCTCTGCAGCTGAGCCCGTCTCCCGCTCTCAGGTACATTCCTTTCGCAAGGACGGGTTCTGCGCTGAACCTTTTAGGGCAGAAAAGCGTAGTTCAGGATGCCAAAGGATTCCAGGTGGTTAGACTATATTTCTAGGCACGAAGCTGGGCTGGTTAATGGTCTTTGAGTGTCACTTTGCCAGACTATTAATGACAGAGGCACTCTGCAATTCCTGCCTTCTTTATGTTGTTGCTTATGATGTTTGAGGGCTCCAATATAACCTCAGGGGAATAAAGTGCTTTGGCATGGTAAAAAGGCTAATATGGACAAGTCACAAAATCTCAAGCTGAGAAAGGAACATTGACTCTACAAAAAAAAAGAAAAATATTTATTTAAGAAAGCTGCTGCCTAGTATTTGCCTGTCTGACAGAGGCTTAGGGAATTTGACGTGATGGGCTCAAAACCATCACGAAAATCAGGAGGTGGGCAGAACAAGGACAAAGTAGTCCCTAACTTTGGTCCCAAGTCTACATGCCTGTGCTGCTGCCTTCACTCGTAGAGGACTGTCACAAGCCACCAGCCATTCAGAGAAACATTGTCAGACCCATTCCAATGTTTTATGAGAAACAAGTTTTCATTTCTAACCAGTTCAATCCTACAAACCTTGAGGGGAGGGTTTATTTTTTTTTTAATAAAATAACTAGATGAACCAGGTGTCAGGAGTCCCCCTGACAGCCTGAGTGAAAACATCAGCCAACACTAATTGCATGCCAACTGAAACTACCAAATACCAATACATTTTTACCTGTAAATCTGTGCGTTGCTGGCATGTCCCTTTGCAGCGACCTTTAGAATTAGAATAGCTCTTGGATCATCTCATGGTTTCATAGAATTATTCAGGTTGGAAGAGACCCTTGGGATCATTGAGTCCACCATCAGCCCTACTCTACAAGTTCTCCCCTACACCATATCCCTCAACATCCACCACATCCAATGTACTCTTAAACACAGTCAGGGGTGGGGACTCCACCACCTCCCTGGGCAGCCGATTTCAGGTTGTGAGTATGTGTTACTTCAGTTCTGGCAGCATATTGGCCATAATGGGGTCCTGGATACCACTCTGTCTCATTCCCTGAAAAAAAATACACACCAGTTATTTTTCCTGATAGGTCTTAATACTAAGTACACTCAAAAGCACTAAAAGACAAATCCTATTCAATATTTATGTCCCAACCTATGTCTAAACAAAGTTCAGCCACTAAGCTTTCTTAAATATATTCCCATCACTGTCTCAAATTTGGGGATCAACGGGAAAAAAAATCAAATCCAGCAATTAGATCCAGCATTCTAATCCAGCAATTAGAATCCAGCAATCAAATCCAGCATTGTAGATTAGATGTGGTGTTGAGGGATCTGGTGTAGGGGAGAACTTGTAGAGTAGGGCTGATGGTTGGACTTGATGATCCCAGGGGTCTCTTCCAACCTAAATGATTCTATGATTCTATGAATTAATAGCACAGTGCTGTGGCAAAATAAATGAAGATAGCCCCCAGCCTGTATTTCCTTGGGTTATTGCCTACAGATACCCCCTTATTGCTCTCATTACTCTCGCCATATTTGATGGAGATGAGTTAAAATCTCCAGGATGCTTGAAAGAGTCAGTAGGGTGGCTGAAAGGACATTGAGGTCAGGTTTGCTTATAATTGTCTGTTTTTTTCAATAAGTATTTCAGTGATATTCTGAGTGCTCTCTCCAGCAGCAAGATGGTGAGTCCTGGTTTTATCCTTGTTGGGAGATAGAAACTCTCAATCCCCTCTCTCATCCAGAGACCAAACAAATATTGGTATTGGCTGATGTGGGCACAATGTTTTAATTAAAGACAAAAATTTAACTTTATTGCAGTAAGGGGTACATGATTTGGGGGTTTCTTATTGAACATCGTGCCAGGGGCTTCTGACTCTTTGTGTTTCATTGAAACTGAAACATGGGAAACATTATTCACGGTCTCTGCTTGCCTTTTCCTACCTCTGCATTGAGATTACTGCTGCTTATTAAGCCCTCGTAATAATGAGCCATCAGTGAAGGATGGTGAACACGCAATAAAAAGATAGAGGGAATTGAGGCAAGAATCTCGGAAAAAAAATACTACTGTGCCACTTCTAAAATATTTTATGACTGTTTTTTGTGTATGACTGTATCTCTGCTGAATGTCCCCAGTTTAAAATAATGTTGTACCGAAGATTCATCAACGTAGCTATTGAAAAAGATGGAGTGACTGTGGGGCAGCTATTCCTTTAACTTGGAAAATCTGCAGTGAGTCATTAGATAGCCTCTAATTTGTGGATAGTGGAGTAGGGCACAGCTGGGAATCCCATACATGCTGCTGGGAGGTTCTTGTTGTCTCAGTGGTGGCAGTAGCTCAGCCAAGGAGCTTTAAGGTTGAGGAATTTAGTATCTAGAGTGATTCAGCATTGGTTATTTGCACTCCTGTGGATTCCCAGTAAGTTGCTGAGTTCATCAGTGCTAATCTTGCTCTTGTGCTGATAAAAGGCATAGCTTGATCGATGCCACCCTGTTAAAACCAAAAATCTCTGCAGAGTATAGTTTCTTCAAATTCTGACTTTGGGTTTTGACATCACCAGTGTCCTCCATCAGTGTTATTTAATCATTTATTTGTTCAAAACTTACCTTTAGACTGAGGAAAGGTTTATAAAGTAGACAGGAATCAGACTTAAGCTTTCCAGAATTGTCTAAACAAATTGGTGGGGTCAGCCTCACAAACTGGTCATCCCTGTGGACCACAGGAATCCCTGGGCTGGTGCCAGCCAGGACAGGCACTTCACCGGACCAGCTCAAATGTACAAATACCCACCACAAAGTACGTGTCAGCAGGAGTTTGGAGCAGTTTTTCCTGCTGTGAGCCATCCTGTCGGCTCTCAGCATCATGGAGGTTTTCAGCTTTCTTATCCCTGTGACCTGTCTATCCTTGAGGATGTGAAAAACAGATCCTTGATTTTACTGGGAGGTTATTTTGAGTTATTGCCACAAGGGAGGTGTTGGGGGGGTGGGGCAGAAGTGGTAATAATGTACATGAACATAGATATCTCTGTATTTCTTTACTTCCATTCAAAGCATGAAAGGATTTATAAAGAAGATATGCCATTTATTGAGGATATTTTAAATCACAGTTGATCTGAGGATGCAGATAGCTCAGACTGTGTGGTGGTGCCAGGGACTAAACACTAACCTGTGGCCTGTACAATCGGCTGACTTATAAATAAGGTGGTTGCATCCGTTGACTTCACCTGCATTCTTCACCATCTTCACTTTGGGTCTATTTTATCCATTCAGATCATCCCTACTTTGAAGACAGTACCCCTCTTGAAGGGCTTGAAGGGATGTCACGGAATCGGGTAATTGTCAGAGTTGGAAGGGACCTCTAGGGTTCATCCAGTCATCCAGTCCAGCTCCATGCAAGCAGGGTTGCACTGAACACATCACTCAGGTCCACATCCAGGCAGGGCTTGAAAGTCCTTGGGCAGCCTCTTCCAGGGCTCTGCCAAACTCACCCCAAAGAAGTTTCTCCTCATATTAAATGGAACTTCCCATCTTCCAGCTTGTGCCTGTTGCTCCTCGTCCTGTCACTCGGAACCACTGAAATGAGTCTGGCTTATCCCACCCTTCAGATACTTGTGAGCGTTCATAAGGTCTCCCCTCAGCCTTGCCTTCTCCAGGCTCAAGGGTCCCAGCTCTCTCAGCCTTTCCTCATCAGGTGGATGCTCCAACTGCTCCATCATCTTTGTTGCCCTATGCTGGACTCTCTCCAGCAGTTCCCTGTTTCTCTTGAACTGGGGAGCCCAGAACTGGAGGCAGTATTCCAGTTGTGGCCTCACCAGTGCAGAGCAGTGGGGGAGAATGACCTCCCTCAATCTACTGGCCCTATGCAGCCCAGGATTCCATTGGCCCTCTTGTCCACAAGGGCACATTGTTGGCTCATGGAAAATTTACTGTCTACCAGGACCTCCAGACCATTCTCCTCAGAAGTGCTTTCCAGCAGGTCCATCCCTAATCTATATCAGTGCCCAGAATTCTTCCTCCCCAGGTGCAGGACCCTACACTTGCCCTTGCTGAACCTCATGAGGTTCTTCTCTGCCCAGCTCTCCAGCCTGCCCAGGCCATGCTGGATGGTGGCACAGCTCTCTGGAGTGTTCCCTGCCAGCAGTGTAACCGTACTATTTTGGAATCAGGACATAGATTGTCTATAGGCTTTATTCTGCTTGTTGCAGAAATCTTTATATAAATCATGGTTCTGTCCCTCTGCTCTCTCTTCCTGTGGGTACACTTTGTGCAGCAGGAGCAAAGCAGCCCCTCTTCTCAATGTCTTCCTCCTCTTTTGATCCCTTGGGCAACCCCTGAGTGCCCGAGGGAGAGGTTGGACACTCAGGCACGGGGAGGAGAGGTCAGCTCAATAGCAGAAGTATTTGTTTCTATAATAATGGAGGTGATTTTGCAATTTTTTATAGAGTGCCTTCTTGGGACGTTGTTAGGCTGCCTGCTTTCTGGTACAGAAGGTGACATCTGATATATCAGCCAGTACATATGTACAGGCAAGTGACCCAAGGAGGATGTGACTCTGTCCATGTTGGCTCATTTCTCTTTGGTGCTTTCTCATTTAAACTCGATGTTCACCATTTAAACTTGGCTACTGAGAATTTCACAGGAGCTAGTCCTACAGCCCTGAGAGACAAGAAAGCTTTGGTGTCCTTATCTCTAGAGCGGGATTGAATGGGACATTGGATGTGGGTTCTGGGAATCCATTCTAACGTCCCAAGAAGGACGACACCTTCTGCAGGTGTTTCTGAGCTATTAGTGTAAATCGATTTGCACGCAGGGGATAAAATGATTATTTTTAAGGGTCGATGTATGGGAGTATTTCACAGTGAGTCCTAGGAAAAAAATATAATTAAAAGTTGCATTAACATTGATGATCATCTGTTGCTGTTATCATTAATTCCTATTGTGCAGTGAACATATTTTAAAGAAAACACAATGAGAGTGTTGCTTTCACTGGTGTAGCGGCGCGAGTAAAACATCCCTGTAGGTTTACCCATGACCTCAGGTATTTTAAAAGCCTGGTCCTGCCCTTTGCAAGGAAATAAACATTAAGAGCTGTAGTTTCCAAAGTTAACAATGCAGCAGTCTGGTGTGTCAGGGCTTAAGCCCCTGAGCCCCATGGGGCTGGGGCAGTTGAATCTGGCTGGCTGCTGTCGGGAGGTAATGCCACATCCTGAAATTACTTTTATTTCATACAAATTCAAACACCAAGCAGTCTGTTGAGGAAACCATTGAGCCAAATTCTGCCGAACCTTCAGAATTAATTCTGCTGTCTCTGATTGAGTGGGGAGCAGAGCGGTACGCGGCGATCCTTTCTGCTGCAGTGACACCTGCGGGTGTCCAGGCAGCCAGTGTGTCCTGCCCCTGGGGGAGGCATCAGGACTGGGGTATAGAGTCCTACAATTATGACCCACCAAAGGGCAGTGCTTTCTTGAATAATAAATGTGCCAGCAGTGTGCCCAGGTGGCCAAGAAGGCCACCAGCATCCTGGCCTGGATCAGGAACAGCGTGGGGAGTAGGACTGAGGAGGTGATTGTCCTCCTCTATTCAGCAGTGGTAAGGCCCCACCTTGAGTGCTGTGTCCAGTTTTGGGCCCCTCAATACAAAAAAGACATTCAGGTGCTGGAGCGGGTCCAGAGAAGGGCAACAGAGCTGGTGAGGGGTCTGGAGAGTAAGCTTTATGAGGAGAGGCTGAGGGATCTGGGAGTGTTCAGCCTGGAGAAAGGGAGGCCAAGGGGAGACCTTCACACTCTCTACAACTCCCTGAAAGGATGGTGTAGCCAGGGGGGGTCAGTCTCTTCTCCCAAGGAACAGGTGATGGGACAAGAGGAAATGGCCTCAAGTTGTGCCAATGGGAGGTTTAGGGCGGATATGAGGAAAACTTTCTCCACCAAAAGGGTTATCAACCTTGGAATGGGCTGGCCAGGGCAGGGGTTGAGGCAAAATAAATGAATCTTCCAGGATACTGGAATGATAAATGATACTTCCAGGATCCCTGGAAGTACGTAAAAGCTGGGTTGACATAGTGCTCAGTGACATGGTTTAGTGATGGTTTTTATCAGAATTAGGTAGATGGTTGGACTCGATGATGTCAAACGTCCCTTCCAACCCAGACAATTCTATGATTCTATGAATAATGAAATTAAGCCCAGGGTTAAAGCTAGAAGCACTTCCCTGCTTCATAAGTAAAATTTACAGAACGAGATGTTAAAAGCTTTTTCTTAATAACAGATGAGATGTTAACTCCCAGAATGAACAAGAAAAATATGCCAAAAAATAATTTAAAAACTCAGGGTAGACCCCAACATGGTTTTGAAACAGTTCCCCAGGGAGCAGAGGATGAACTAACACCATACCCAACCTGATATGTGGAGAGGCAAAGAGATGCCTGGTGCAAGGTGCTGTGGTGGTGGGTGATGAACCTGCAGTGCCCAGGGAAGTGGCTGCAGCCCCATGGGAAATGTGCCGGGTGTGGGGGAGGCCTGGCTTCAGCAAAGCAGCTTGTTCAGCTGCAAACCAGAATATTTAGGTGCAAATATTCTTTGATCCGGAAGTGCCGCTAATACATTACGTGGGAAACTCTGGATGAGCTACCTCATGCTTGCTTTTATTTCTTGATGGGCAGGACTTGTCAAGACAAGTTCCTTGTCCCACCAGAAACCCTTAACCAAGATGGGACAACAGGGGTGCACCATGGCAGGTGGAGCCATCTGAACCCCAAAAGGATGCAGATGGCTCAAGGCTTGAAAGTGATGGGTTGGCACATCCCCATATGCCTGGTCTCTCTTTCTTGGCAGCTGAGATCCCTCCCTTAGTTTGCATTCCTTCTCTTTCCCCTTAAGTCCTGGCTTGTTCGTGCCACCAAGCCTTCATGGGGCAAGACGGTGCAGGTTAAGCATCCTAATTACAGCAGAGAGAAAGTTCTTCAAACAAAGGGAATTACAGTAATGAGATCATTTCTATCTCTGCAAAAACTTGATGCCAACACAAGGGCTCCTTTTTTGGTGGTGGTGGGGAAGCCATTGAAACCTCTCAGGGCTCAGAGCAAGCCCCGAGAGGTCTCAATGGCTTTCACCCCCCCAAATGAAAACTTCACCCAACTCCTCTAACAGCAAAGCACATTTTTGGACAGGCTGACAGTTTTGTTTCTCCACATCTCACCCTGTCCCTGATTTTCACAATGAAAAAAAAACTCCTTATTTATTGATTTATTTGGGATTTTCTGCAGCTTTGAACATATTGGGAATATTTGCCAAAAATATAAATAAATCCCCTCAGGGCTCATAAAGCATTTGGTAAGCCTGAAGGGCCCGGGCACATGGGTAGGAAGCAAAGGGATTGCCTATTATCAGTTGTAACAGACATCAAAACTTGTGCAATAAAGTATATTGCTTGGGTTTTACAACTAATTTGTCTGCTGTTCACTGTTTACTCAGGAATCTGGTTTAAAACCCCGATGTGGTAATATGATTGACTGAAGAACCATAATGTAACCAGAAAATGAATCAGAAGGAATTATTTTACAAACCCACCACTTAACTGTGAGCCAGTGGCAATCCGCAGTGGCCCTTTTCATCTGCTTATCTTCATTATGGCATTAGAGATACTATCTGCTCTGCCAGGCTTTGCCCAACCCCACAGTCACAAACATCCACTCTATTTTTGTGCCTCTTTCCTAGGGCAAAATGTCATTTTCTGCTATTATCTCAGTCTGCTTTATCAGAGAAAGTAATACATTGGTGCGAAATAATAAATAAAAGTATCAGAAATCTTTATGCCATTCACCAAGCTTGCTGAGCACACCAAGCTGTGTGGCATGGTTGACAGGCTGGAGGGAAGGGATGCCATCTGGAGTGACCTGGACAGGTTTGAGAGGTGGGTTCATGGAAACCTCATGAAGTTCAAACAAGCCAAGTGCAGGGTCCTCCCCCTGGGATGTGGTGATCCCAGGCATAAATACAGGTTGGGTGAGGAATGTCTGGAGAGCAGCCCTGAAGGGAAGGACTTGGGAGTGATGGTGGATGAGAAGCTCAACATGAGCCAGCAGTGCACACTGGCAGCCCAGAAAGCCAACCCCATCCTGGGCTGCATCAAAAGCAGCATGGCCAGCAGGTTGTGGGAGCTGATTCTACCCCTTACTCTGCTTTGGTGAGGGCCCATCTGGAGTACTGTGTCCAGCTCTGGAGTCCTTAGCACAGGGAGGACATGGACCTGTTGGAACGGGTCCAGTGGAGGGCCGTGAAGGTGATCAGAGGGCTGGAGCATCTCTCCATTGAAGACCGGCTGAGGGAGCTGGGTTTGTTCAGCCTGGAGAAGAGAAGCCTCCAGGAGACCTTATATCAGCCCTCCAGTACCTGAAGGGGAGCTACAGGAGAGGTGGTGATGGACTCTTTGTCTCGGAGTGCAGTGACAGGATGAGGGGTAACAGTTTTAAATTGAAAGAGGGAAGATTTAGATTAGATAGCAGAAAGAAAATCTTTCCTGTGAGGGTGGTGAGAGCCTGGCCCAGGTTGCCCAGAGAAGCTGTGGATGTGCCATCCCTGGAGGGGGTTCAAGGCCAGGTTGGATGCAACCTGGTCTAGTGGGAGGTGTCCCTGCCCGGTGCAAGGCGTTGGAACTTGATGATCTTCAAGGTCCCTTCCAACTCTAACCATTCTATGATTCTATGCATTGAAATGGACCTCAGGGGAGGAAGGGGTCAGATAGAAGAATTTGGTTGGCCCTTTGCTCAGCTTAACATAGCATCACTTTTATAAATGAAATTATGTCAATCTTTTCTACCTCAAAATCCTTCTCTTGGCCATGCTGTCCCACAGCACCTTCCCTGGGGTGAAAACTGATGGGAGCTGGCTGTGCCAGCCAGTCTTGTAATCCCTGAGTACCAAGGCATTGTTTTTTTTTTCTTAAATGGGAAATGTGTGCAGAATATATATTTTAAATCACAAATCATTGTGGAAATTGCTACATTGGCTTATTTTAACTTGAGACAAGCAGATCCAGCTTAAGTCTGTTTCTAAGTGGAGAGGGTTTTAAATTATCTCCATGTGCTTCCTGTCACTGGTGGTATCTCAGGTGTATTATTCTGGGAGACTCACCAACATCACAAATGACATTAAAACCAAATATACTTTCTTTTTAAATCACTAATGCATTTTCTTCACCCTTTCTTTACCCTTAATTGTGTCAGTATGTTCACACCTGCCCTTCCTCCTGGCTGTGCCCTGAGTGTTTCAGGGTCCAGCTGGATGTGTGTGTTGATTATTGTCTATTTTCCCTCTTGTGTGGCCGTCCTTACAAGAAGAATCTGAATTTCTTCCCTGCTCACACCATCTCTTGAATTCTGCTGTGTGTCCCTGCCAAACAATTAGAGCTCAATCCATGCAAAATTGTGACAAATTCGGGTTTTTTGAACCCAGAGTTAATGCTAAGTGTCCAACTGCACTGTAGATGTAAGATTCACAACAACTCTAAGGACATCATGAAACAGAGTTTATCGAGTCTCAGCTAGAGGGATTTATCAATTCCTGTAATCTAAAGCTCTGGCAGAGATTTTGATCAAAATTCAAAGTCTTGCACTAAGAATGTATGCCCTTCCCCTAACAGTACAGTATCATCGTAAGCTGAGGGAATGAGAGAAGAAAATTATGTGAAACTGAAAAGAAATGCTGGGTTTTTTTGAGTTGGCCAGAGAAGTATATACCATTTGCTAAGCAGTAAAACCCGTTTGCTAATCTCTTGCCATCTGCCCGCTCAGCCGCACGCCACAGCAGCCACTTCATTGCGTGCGTTATATCAACTTTAATCCGTGCCCTGAAAAACTGTGTACTTCATTTAGTCCTTATGTTTTCATAGGGACTGAGGGCATCCCGCTTTGCTGTACTGGAAAGGTTGTTGGTCCTGTGGAAATAATATTTTTCTGTAGATTTTGCTCTATTTTCCAGATTTTTAATGGTTTTGGTTGGTTTTGGGGAGTGGGGTGGGGTGTTTTTGGGGGTTTTTTTAAAGTTCCATAGCTCATTGGGTTGCCAACATTACTGTAGGCTTCTTAACGTAGATCAAACCACCCCTGTCCTCCCCAGCCAGACCAACTCAACCACCTGACACCAAGAGGTGTGAATTTTCCCCCTTCCTCTTAATGGACTGTTAACTTCAAAGTCTGCTTGTGACTGCTTAAAGGCTTAGTGTGAACATCTCCGGCCGCAGAATGTCCAACAAACACACTTGTTGTCCAGCCCCATATGGACAAAACCAGATGTTCCTCCCACCAGAATGGGCATTTCAGAGCTGCCAGCAGCCATGGGGAGGTGGGACTAGATAACCCTAGAGGACCATTCTATGGTTCCATGACAGAGGGAAGGGACTGGGCCAGTCCAGCCCAGGACACTAGTCTTTTTGAAGTGCAGATGCCAACTTTAGAAGCTGTTTGCAGCAATTCCTTGTGTGAACTACAACTTCTTACCATTTTTCCTCCAGATTCCACAGGGATGTTGCTAAAATCGCTGAGCAATTTTTGCTCATCTGCATCCAATATTGAGAACTGTAACAAGTTGTGGAATATTTTTTTCCTCCCAGGCAGAGAGAGGATTTTCAGACATATTTTCCTCTCTTTTTATATAGACATATAGACAGACATTGACTTATATTTGTGCAAGGCCATCTGTTTAAAACAGATCCGAAAGGACTTTGAAATGTGTAGGTAAGAATAAACTTTTTTAAATTATACCCAAAGTACAAACTCCATGCTCTTCTTTCTGTTCCACTCCCACTTTGTCCCTGTCTTACCGAGTAAAACACAGTTTTTTGCTTGCTCATCGGGTGCCAAATGAGGGCACAGCACTTTACCACCTATATATGCCTTAGCAGAATTCTAACTGTCATACTGAAACTCATTGTGCCCTTTCCCCTGAGCCGTATCTTTCCACACCTTCCATCTGCATCCTCCCAGACACTTCCTGGGTATTTCTGACTTGGCTGCTTTTGCCTTCCCCTTCCTATCCATGATCTTACTGATAAATTAAAAGACAACTAAAAAATGACAGGATGATCTCTCCTTTTCTTTGAGGTATCTTCCCTTCTCCCACTTTAAGTCTCTTCTGCTTCTTTCCTGTCTCAGAAATTGGAGCTCCAGTTTATCACCCTTGTCTAAGCCTTCCTTTTACCTCCATGATACAGTTTTATTTCTTGGTCTCCTTTGGGCAAAGGGAGAGATTACTGTCTTCCATGCTTTTTCCCCTCAGAAAATCTCAGTTTTCTCTGCATGTTTACATTCAATGTTCCTTACATATTTTGAGTATCTTAAATTCTTATTAAAGCTGGGCAGGGATGTTTTACAAAGGTGGGTAGTGATGGGACAAGAGGTAATGGTTTTAGACTGACATGGGGAAGATTTAGATTACATACTAGAAAGAGGTTCTTCACTGTGAGGGTGGTGAGACCCTGGCCCAGGTTGTGTGTAGCCTGCATTGTGCTTTCAGATCCTACATGATGAAAGCTGTTATACATTCAGGGTCCAATGCTGGCAATCCCTAATTACACTGAGAAGCACTTCATTACTTGAATAAAACCAGGGGGTTCAGCAGGTCTGTTTGCGTGAAGGACTATTCAGGCTGAAAGTTGCAATTTGGCTTCAGTACTAATTGCTTACCCTATTTCTTCATATAACTTGAGAGCTCCTAAATGTGTTTCCAAAGAAACCAGAGAGAACATTCAATATCTGTTCCTTTTTCATTTAAGAGAACTCCATTACTGCCCTTTATGACCTCCTGCCAGAGCAGGTCTACCCAGAGCAGCCTGCAAAGGAACACATCTGGAGGCTTTGGAATGTCTCCAGAGAGGGAGACTCCACCACCTCTCTGGGCAGCCTCTGCCAGGACTCTGCCACCCTCAAAGTGAAGAATTTCTGCCCATGTTTAGATGGGACTTCTTATGGTCAAGGTCATGCCCATTCCCTCTCCTGTCCCTGGGCACCACTGAAAAAAGACTGGCCCCTTCCTCCTGACACCCACCCTTGAAATATTTTTTGGTGTTGATCAGATCCCCCCTCAGTCTTCTCTTCTCCAGACTAAAAAGACCCAAGTCCTTCAGCCTGTCCTCCTAAGAGAGGTGTTCCAGCCCCCTCATCATCTTTGTAGCCCTCTGCTGTTCCCTCTCCAACAGTTCCCTGTCCTGGAGCTGAGGAGCCCACAGCTGGTCCCAGTGCTCCACATGGGGCCTCCCCAGGGCAGAGCAGAGGGGGAGGATTACCTCCCTTCACCTACTGGTCACAAACTTCTTGATGCATCTTCAGGCTGCCCAGGGAAGTTGTGGCTGCCCCATCCCTGGAGGGGTTCAAGGCCAGGTTGCAGGGGGCCTTGAGCAACCTGGTGTGGTGGGAGGCGTCCCTGCCCAGGGTAGAGGGTGGAACTGGATGGGTTTTAAGCTCCCTCCTAACCCAAACCATTCTGTGATTCTATGATTCTTTTCATCCTGGGCATTGTCTAGTTGGTTCCAGCTTGCTGGGAAGTCTCAGACTTTGAGGGCTCACTTTCTAGATGAAGCTCAGCATCAGGAACCCATCAACACTCCTGATCTGCCATTTGACTTTGTGCTTGATCTCTTTGTATTCTCACCCTAGGTTTCCATACTTGCATTTGTCAAAAATGATGCAGTTTCTCTCTGCAGAACATCTTATTTGTGGAAACATTGCCTGTCATCTACTCAACTGAACTTTGATCCATCCATACAGTAGGAACCTTGTCTACTTGTCTCTAGAGGACACTGCAGCCTCTCACGCCTCCTCTGCCAATAGAATGTCACTTTTCTTTGATGATTAAAAAAATCCTAAACATTTATCAATGCTTTGTGCTACAGCTTGTAGCAGTGAACAGTACCATATTTAATCTGTACTCACTTTTTGTCTGTGACCTTATATGTAGTCCTTTCTAAAAGAAGTCAAACCAAGATTTGGAAGTTCTCCTTGCATTTCAAGTGCAGTGCAGCTGTAACCCATGCTGAAGACAGCCATGGGGTGCGGGAATATAGGTGGAATGGTGGTTTCTGTGTTGTTCCCTCAGACACATTTGTACTTGATGCCTCCCGTGGCCCCACACACATGGAAAGAAAGGAGGTGGTCTCAGGAGAGGGATGTGATGGGTGCAACCACGGCTGCCCAGAGTTTCCTCTCTCAGCAATGCCATCGTGGGGCTAGGAGAGCGTGCCAGCATCAGGAATGCATGGTTTTAGCCTTGATAAATTTGGGGGAGTTCACACAAGTTCTGAACTGACATTCTGTTTTGCAGTAAGCATCAAGCTCTCTCTGCTTGTGTGTTAAGAAATTGTGGCTGCTCCATCCCTCAAAGTGTTTAAGGCCAGGCTGGATGGGGCTTTGAGCAGCCTGCTCTGGTGGGAGGTGTCCCTGCCCAGATCGGGAGGGTTGGAACTCGCTGATCTTTAAGGTCCCTTCCAACTCTAACTGTTCTATGACTCCATGATCTTGTAATTAGTTCTAGTAGTTAAAAGGCAGAAGGATCATAGCCTGTTTCTTGTAAACCTGATTACATCTGGCAATTAAGAAACTGTCTCTTGATCTGGAGTCATCTTCAGAGAATACAGAAATCCACCAGGTCCTTTCACACCTGCTTCTCTGGCTTCACACACCTTCATGCACATCTTCTTGGGCTTCAAAGTCCAGAGGGAGGTGGCAGAAGGTGTCAGGTGCAGGTAACCACAGTGGCATTTCCCGCTAGAGCTGTCTCGTATTCCTGAAATCGTTTTCCGTGGAGCCAGCTTGGTTGTGTAATTTCTTCATTCTTTTTTCTTGGTGGTTATTATGATCTCTGTTCCATGTTTATAATAACATGTGTTTACTAATAGTGTGGTGGCATGCTCCTGCCAAGCTGCTTCTGCTAACAATAAAAAAAAATTTTAAAAAAAAGAAAAAAAGGGAAAATTGATATTTATGGAGACTTGGGGGCTGGCTGCGCTGTAGCTCTTGATTTTTATTGTAGCTGACTGCAAACTTCTCAGAGAGGAGAATCTGTATCTCATTGTGGAGAGCTGGTTTCCATTTCGCTCTGGGTCCCATTATTAGGATTTGGTTTACATTCTGGAAGGGTAGCCATGTGCGGATTCACACAAACAAATATGCAGTTTATGTCTGTAGCTTTCACTTGTGGTATTTAAACCTCCACCTATTTGAAATGTCTCTGGAAGGGGATAAGAGGAACCTCAACGTTCCTCTTCCCTAATGGATGGGTATGTTGTATAGCAACAAGAAGTCTAATAAAAAATAGTTGGAATTAATTTCCACACTCCGCTGAGCCCACCAGAGCAAGCGTGAGTCGTGGTGGAGATGAGCATTGCAGAAGATGTGAATCACAGCTGCTCATGCTGTGTATCTCTTGTGGCTGTGTGGAGGACCCTGTTTCCAGGGTTGTCATCACCCCAGCACGCTTCCCCAGCAACCAGCTACCACTTCGAGATACCTTCATGGAGGTCCAGTGAGGTTTTCAGGTTCAGGATATTTCATGTTTGAAGAGCTTTTGCAGTGGTTCAGAGTTAATATCAGGGAAAAGATTCATTCCCAGAAAAGCCCTTGATCTCCGGGAGCAAACCAGTTCCATTTAAGGAAGGGTTTCACTCTGGTTCTATCTTGATGATAGAGATGGGATACTGGAATCATAGAATCATAGAATCATTTAGGTTGGAAGAGACCCTTGGGATCATCAAGTCCAACCATCAGCCCTACTCTACAGGTTCTCCCCTACAACAGATCCCTCAACACCACATCTAATCTACTCTTAAACACAGTCAGGGATGGGGACTCCACCACCTCCCTGGGCAGCTGATTCCACTGACTGACCACTCTCTCTGTGAAAAACTTTTTCCTCATGTCCAGCCTAACCCTACCCTGCTGCAGCTTGCAGCCATTCCCTCTTGTCCTGTCGCTAATTGCCCGTGAGAAGAGACCAGCACCAACCTCCCTACAATGCCCTTTCAAGCAGTTGTAGAGAGTGATGAGGTCTCCCCTCAGCCTCCTCTTCCTCAAACTAAACAATCCCAACTCCCTCAATCGATCCTCATAAGCCTTATTCTCCAGAGCTCTCACCAGCTCCGTGTCCCTCCTCTGTACTCGCTTCAGCACCTTGGTATCTCTCTTGTCTTGAGGTGCCCAGAACTGGACACAACAACTGGAATCATAACTGTGCGTGAGAGTCATGGCTGGTGGGGTGGCGGCGGCTTCTTTTAAAAAGTGTCTCTGAGTGGAGCTATGTGCCTGTGGACAACTGACTTCCTTTGGAGGAATGTGTTATGCCAAAGAGGTGACTTGGCAGAGATGAAGCATTTCTGGGCAACACACCTGGAGAAAGGCAGTTGGCACCACCTGTCCCTGAGCTTGGGCTTTTCTTGACACTGCAGACACGGACAAGGGAAGTCGTGGTAAAGCCAAAGGTATCCTTCTGTCTTTCCCTTCTACAAGTAAGGTCCTCGTGTTCTCGGGAGACTCCTAAGTCTCTTTCTTCAGGTTTTCTCCTGTGACTGCTAGAGCAAAATACTCCTAGAAGAAATGGTGACTTGACCTTTTTATTGACCAAACAGGCTTGAGACAATGTCTGAGTAGGACCACCTATAAAAGTGCCGTTTTCTCTGAAACAAAAAATCATTTATTTAAACTTTGTGGTAATAGTGTGTTTGATTCTGCTCCCCTGAGCCTCCTACCAGTATCATCACGGCCATTCATACTGTTGACAGGCTCCATGAGGACAGATGGTTTCACAGGTAAACTCTCCTGCTTCAACGTATATTCACAGAATCACAGAATTGTTACGGTTGGAAGGGACCTCTGAGATCAAGTCTAACCATACACAACAAATCTCTGGGGATGGTGACTCCACCACCTCACTGGGCACACTGCTGGCTCATGTTCAGCCGCCTGCCCACCAACACCCCCAGGTCCTTTTCTGTTGGGCAGCTCCAGCCTCTCTGCCCTAAGCCCAAGCGCTGCTTGGGGTTGTTGTGACTGAAATGCAAGACCTGGGACTTGGTCTTGTTGAACTTCACACAATTTGCCTTGGTCCATTGATCCAACCTGTCCAGGCCCTCTGTAGAGCCTTCCTACCCTCAAGCAGATCAACACTCCCTCCTAGTTTGGGGTCATCTGCAAACTTAGTGAGGGTGCACTTGATCCTCTCATCCAGATCTTTGATAAAGATATTAAACAAGACTCATCAGACACAGGGTGCATTTATACCTTCTTCTACCAGTCAGTCTGCATAATTCAAGTGATAGAAACTGTTTCTTTTCATGCTGAAGGTTGTGCCAATTACATATTATTCAATTATGAGTTTGTTACTCTGAGTCCCATCGTTACAGGGAAGAGGAGAGTGGTATTTTCGAAGCAGTGGGTTGCCCAGCGTACAGCTGTCTTACACACGGGAAAGATTTAATGAGCTTAATGAATTTAAGCTGTCTCCTTGAAAGCATAACTGTGCAACTCCAGACAGAGTTCTATTATGAGAACATGTAAACATCATAGGTCTGATTTGTCCTTTTCCAGTCCTACATAGTCTCTGTTACATGGGCACAGAATATGCATCCCTGTTCAGTTCCCATACCATTTCCGTTGAATCCCATTGCACGACCGCATGGAATAAAGTGAAATATATACAAAGTATGTCTACATTTGGAATGTTCCCTGGTTTTCTTACCTGGATTCTTAGTTTATATACACATAGGATACTAAGCATATTAAAATAATAAAAAATGAAGATGAAAACCATACATGTATATATATATATCTATCTTATCATTTAGTGATCCTCTTCTAGCTAGGGAAGAAAATAATGACTTAGGCCCAGAGCGAATCATAGAATCATACACGTTGGAAGAGACCCTTGGGATCATCAAGTCCAACCATCAGCCCTACTCTACAAGTTCTCCCCTACACCAGATCCCTCAACACCACATCTAATCTACTCTTAAACACAGTCAGGGATGGTGATTCCACCACCTCCCTGGGCAGCTGATTCCACTGACTGACCACT
>VZTM01032144.1:510235-578327 GCA_013400555.1 Jacana jacana
GTGTTGAGGGATCTGTTGTAGGGGAGAACTTGTAGAGTAGGGCTGATGGTTGGACTGGATGATCCCAAGGGTCTCTTCCAACCTAAATGATTCTATGATTCTAGGAGTCCTGGAGCAGAGGCACTATAATCTGACACGCTTTATTGCAGCATCTCCCTTCTTTGTTTGTAGCTGTGTTTGACAATTTCTTTTTCTATTTCGCTTTGATGTTCTATTTCTCCCTTGTCACGACTTTGCAGCAGTTGGCTGGGTCTGCCAGCTAAAGCTCTGCAGATGGCCTGGCCATGGCCCGGGACCATACATAGGAGAAGTGGGCTCAGGTACCATCACAGTCCGGGGTCCATCAGCTGTTTTGCACCCAGGGACTGGTGTAGCTTCAGTCTCTCTGGTGCTCTCTTCCCCGACATCCCCATTCTCTCCTCAGGGAAACCTCTTAGTAGCATTTCTTGATGACTTGGTGGCTCCTGTACCTCATCCATCAAGTAGGATGGCTGGCAGGTTAATGACTGCTGCCCCTGCATAACCAAGATCTCTTAAACAGTGTAAGAAAAACCCTACCTACATAAGGACATTTTCTTTCTGCCCATTCTGCCTCAGAACAAAGGTCCTTTCTTCCATTAGGACGGCCTGAAGAGGCATGTGGAGACAGGGTGAGTGTATACATGGCTTTCTCCTGTGCTCTACCAGCATCCAGCTGCCATCTCTTCCAGGACCGTACATGGTCTCTGTGAATGCACTAGCCCTCTTCCATAAATATCTCCAGTGTCTTCTTGAAATGTAAACTTTTAGTGCCAGTTTCTTCTGAAGGGCTCTGAGATAGAGGAGGGACACTCAGCTACCCAAAACTTGCTGTCATCTCACAGGAGACACATTTAGATTTGGGAAAGCAAGGACACTGATGGTGTAGGACATGCTATAGACATCTCAGGATGGATGAATGAGTAATGAGCATGAAGCAGTTGGCATAAAAAAAAGGGCTTAATAAACATTTTTTTTGGTGGTATCTGTCTAAAATTTCCTAAACTTTCAAAGAAAACAAAAATCTGCATAACCAAAATGATTCTTGGTTAGTGTCAGCTCCGGGAACCAAGTTCTGCAAGGTTCAGTGACTCCTGTCAGGAGCCCAGTGCATTTAGCCAACTGAGCAGGAGAGGGGTTAGCACTAATCCAGAGCTGGCATCACCAGGATGATGTCTACGTTTTGGTGCACAGGCCTGCCTCAGAGATTTCGTGAGAGATCGGTTCTAGTCTCTGGTGTGACTCTTGAAGACCAAGGTGTTGAGCTGATGGTTTCATGTTCAGGCTCAGAGAGACTCGGTGACAGCAAGGCACGGAGTTCAGCATTTCTGACTTCAGCTTTCCTGCCTGTCTTCTAAGGACACGTTCGGCTTTGGTGCCAATATTTCAAACACTGCTGTTGGATTACAGCTCCGGTTCCTTTACCCTTACTGTCATCAGTGCTGTGTCCAGTTTTGGGCCACTCATGACAGGAGGGACACTGAGGTGCTGGAGCAGGTCCAGAGAAGGGCAACAGAGCTGGTGAGGGGTCTGGAGAGTAAGCCTTATGAGGAGAGGTTGAAGGAGATGGGGGTGTTCAGCCTGGAGAAAAGGGAGGCTGAGGGGAGACCTTCTCGCTCTCTACAACTCCCTGAAAGGAGGATGTAGCCCGGGGGGGTGGTCTCTTCTCCTAAGGAACCCATGATGGGACAAGAGAAAACAGCTCAAGTTGCACCAGGATGGATATTTGGAAAAAATTCTGGACTGAAAGGGTTGTCAAGCCTTGGAAGAGGCTGCCCAGAGCAGGGGTGGGGTCGCCATCCCTGGAGGTATTTAAAAGCCAGGCAGACGTGGTGTTAAGGAACAAGAGTGAGTGGTGGTTTTGTCAGTGTTGGGTTGATGGTTAGACTCAGTGATCTTAAAGGTCTGTTCCAACCAACCAGATTATATGATTCTATTCTACGACTCTATTGGCTAACGTATTGTTGTTATTCATAGTTCATCTTACTGTACTGAGAGGGTGGTCAGGCCCTGGCACAGCTTGCCCAGGGAGGTTGTGGACTCGCCATCCCTGGAGGTATTTGAGACATGTAGATGTGGCACTTTAGGGTATGCTCTGGTGCCTGAGATTGCCGGGTGTGGTGGTTGTTGTTATGGTGGGGTTTTTTGGGGTGCTGTGGTGTTCGTGTGTGGTGAGGGTTTTTATTTTCTTATGGTTGGACTCGATGATCTCAAAGCTCCCTTCCAACCACGAATACTCTGTGATCCTGTGACTCCCTTACAGAGATTTCTACAATTGTGGGTTGCAGTCGTTGTACCTCACGTTTCCCATTATCACTTTCCCCATCCACAGTCACAGCATTGTCTTTGCAGTGGCCTGGGTGCTGGATGAAAGCTTGAGTGGGCAACTGCTCAAAAGCCTCTCCTGCTCTGAGGGGCTTTGTCAGAGCACATCTTTGGAAGACAGATCATGCTGTGGCATTAATAGTTGTGTGTATGACATGTTTGTGAATTCAGCCTTTCGGTAGTCATGATTTGAGCAACCATTCTTACAAATGAATTTCTTATAACACTCACTTCCTCAAAGGATTTCAGAATTAACATTTTCCATGGTCAGTCTATGATAAATTCAACACCAAAACAAACAAACAAAACCCAATCGATCTGACTGCATTTGTCATTTTGGAGTTGGTTGGGGTAAATCTTCCTGTAGTACAAATTGACATTGTTCCTTTTAGGTGGAAAACTGGCCAGAAAGGGGGTACCTAAGAAACAGAAAGCTGCAATAACCGGTTGGTGGATTCCCAGCAGAAGGGCGGCATTTGCTCGGCTTGGGAGTTACACACTGACTTTGTTCAAACGTGTTGGGTGTTGTACCTCTTGATGGAAACCAGAAAACAGGGATGAAAGAAGCTTCTTTTTTTTCACTAGATCCGAATTATGAGCCCTCAAAAATTTTTCTGGCATGTTTATCAGTTTATTTCCTTTTAGTTTCTTTGCTTCATCAGCGTCTGAGAATGCTGGAGATGCAGAGACAGAGTGGATTTGGTAGTTGGTTTATCACATCGTTGTAAATTGGCTTTGAACACTGTGAGGCACTTGCCTGTAATCCTCACACGGAGGATTGGACTGGAAAGACGGGAAAAATTTCCAAATATTTTTATACATCTAAAGCATCTTTGCCAATCTGTGTGCCCCGAGCGTGTCGTGGCATCGAAGCACTCCAGCTCTTTCTGCCTGCCTTTAATATTTTTCTCCTTTGTGAACCCGTATTAATTAGGCTATTAATTTCCATATGTAGTTCTGGAAGGATGCCATGCTGCGAAGGAGCTTTTTCTCACATGCCTTTATTCTGGTTTTTGTGCATTTAACCCACACTCAGATGCTGGTTGTTACGGGACGCCTCAGGTAGGGCTTGGGAAATGAATATTCTGGTGGTGAGAGAAGAGGGGCTTTGGGAGGTTTTGCACAGTGTCTGCTTATTTCTTGACGTTCTATGGATGCAAATTTATCGTTTCTGGCTTCTGTGTAGCAAGTTGTTTGTGAAGAGATTTTCATGTGTACTGCTGGAGTGACATTTATGGAGTGAGTCTGTGCAAGTGCATTTGGTGCTAGCAGTTGTTCATTAAGGGTCCACCCTGGCATTTGTCATTTGTTATTCCTTAAACAATGCTGGATTTGCTTCTTTCAGCTGACTAGAGAAATGAGCTCCTTCTGTACTAGAATAACAAAAGGGGTTCAAAATATAAACACCTTGTTTATATAGAGAAAATAACCAAATTCTTAAAGAAATGACCCTTAGATGGCTTCACTCACCAGTACCCTCAACCTTTGCCCAAAAATGCCCATGAACAGTGCTTTGTTTTTCTTCAGGACACAGGTTATGCTGTGAAAATCACTGCTTTTGTCTGTTTGTACACTGCTGGCTGCTGATTAAAGACACCAATTAAAAGTAAATCTGGTCCTATACGTCAGGTTTACATTCAGAGGTGACTTGCTGTCCAAAGCCCAGGAATGCTGTAGGATTTTATACCCAATTTCAGGATATAAAGGTGTCCCATAGCTGTTACCTTGACATAGAGACCACTTTGGGTAAATAAGGGTGTCGTCATTTGCAGCTGGTGGGATCTCAGCCCACATACATCAAGGTGGAGCTTAGTCATTACTGAGCAGCTACAACCAGTGCTTTTCGAGAATATAAAACTTGTTGCATTTTAATCTCAGTTTGGCATGTTGGCAAGGAAATTGGGTGCCTCCTTGACTTTTAAATGATCTGAAGAGGAATGTACTTGATACAGGTGGTAGGAATTATTCTTGGAGTCCTCAGATATTCCAGCCACACATCTATTTTCATTCCTCGTAAACATATCCCTGGTGAGAGGGGTGGGGACATCAATTAAGAGGAAAGCCATTTTCCACAGTAGCAAAGGATCCGAAGCGAGTGTTCCGCAGATTAAGCAGAACAATCTCCAGAGGTTTTGCCAAACAAATTTTTCAGATTTCTTCAGGATTCTAGTCGTGGCCTGTGATCCGAAACATTTGCCAAGAATTCAGCAGAAGAAGGAAAAACACCCCAACTCTGAAGTTTTGAAGAGGGAGGTGGTTTGTGGGTTTCGTGGGATTGCATCAGAAGTCTGATCTTCCCGGCAAAAGATATTCTCTTTGCAAACAATGAATCCCCTAAAACCACAAGTGCCGTGAAGTCAAGCAGTGTGTGGTTTGGATAGGAGTAGGCCAATTTGTCAACTTGCTTTCATTCAAAGAGAAGGAAATAACACGAGTGGAAAAAAAAGGAGATTAAAAAAAAAACCCAAACCCCAAAACCCTCAGGATAGTTGCTACAGATGGATCCTCCCAAAGCAGAACAGAACCTTGCTTTTACTTAATGGAACTCCCCTGTATTGTGCTTAAGCAGCGCTGCTAGGTGATCTGAATAATACATATTTATCATGTATGGCTATTTTTTTCACTGGCACAGGGAGTGTTATTCTAGGTAATACAGTATTTTGTGGGAATTTCAATTGTGTTTTAGGATCCAGTCTAAATATTGTGATGAATTTCTAGCAGATCATCTCAATAGACAAAGACTGTCTACGTGGTGGAGCTGCCGTTGTGCATCCAGGAGCGACTGCGCTCGGCTGCTGATGCTTAGATCCCGCAGACAGGGCTGAGGGTTTTGAGGCATCTGTTCCAATATTCTAATGTCATTTTAATTGGTCTCATTATATATAATTATTCTTCGAGGCAAAGGTTTGTTTCTTCTCTTACTGTTGCTAAACAAGCCAAACACCCTCCCTTTCTCGAAAGTGGTATTTTAAAGCATTTGGAAAAGTGTTTACCAGTTTTACTGATTTCATTTTTAGCTTCTTTGTCCATCAGGAGCTAAAAGATGGGACTATTTCAATATTCCAATGTCCAGAGAAAAGCATTGCGCCACTTAGATGGTACTTTCTGTAGAACCAGGGGGTGAAATCTTGCCTTCGTGAACTTATGGAGATAGCAAGAGTATTCAGGTATACCATCAGGATTTTGTGAAAGGTAGAATTTCTCAGTGGCTTTATTCAGATTGAACAAGGTAAATAGCTTTTTATTTTATTTTAATTCTAAAAATAAACTCTGCAGTGCAAGTCACATCATTCTGCATGTGTGACAGCGATGATTTCAGTCAGGAGGTTCATTTTGCTGCCCATGGAACTCAAGTCTTGAATGTCCTTCTTGCTGACAAGTCAAACTTTTCATAAGTAAGTAAAGCCCTTGCAGAGGTGAGCATCACACTGCAGTTTCTGCTTCCAGTTGCTTCAACTCAGTTTTAGTCTTGGTATAAGCAGCAGAGAATCTCAACCTACATCATCATTACCTTTAAGAAATTCCACAAAACTTGTTGAATCCTTGAATGGTAGAATCATTCAGGTTGGAAGAGACCCTTGGGATCATCAAGTCCAACCATCAGCCCCACTCTACAAAGTTCTCCCCTACACCAGATCCCTCAACACCACATCTAATCTACTCTTCAACACATTCAGGGATAGGGACTCCACCCCCTCCCTGGGCATCCCATTCCAGTGACTGACCACTCTTTCTGGGAAAAAATCTTTCCTAATGTCCAGCGTAACCCTACCCTGCTGCAGCTTGCAGCCATTCCATCTCGTTCTGTCTCTAATTCCCTGTGAGAAGAGACCAGCACCAACCTCTACGATGTCCTTTCAAGTAGTTGTAGAGAGCAATGAGGTCTCCCCTCAGCCACCTCTTCCTCACACTAAACAGTCCCAGCTACTTCAATTGTTCCTCATGAGATTTATGCCCCAGGCCCTTCCCCATCTCCGTTGTCCTCCTCTGCACTTGCTCCAGCACCTCAAGATCTCTCTTGTGTTGAGGTGTTTAGAACTGGACACAATACTCGGGGCGTCATAGCAACAGCTTTCAAAATCTTCAGAGAGCTTAATTAGCACCAGAGGAGAAAAATTAAACAGATTTTAAGCTTTGTTTGTTAATGTTTTGCTCACACTGAGTCTCCTCTTGATGCACCCTGGCTCTGCTTGACTGATTGTAGTTTGTGGTCCAGGTGACAGCCCAACAGCCTGGGCTCTGGCCAAGTGCGTGTCCAGCACTGCCAGTTCCCCAGTAAAGATGTCCCCTTTGACAGACAGATCAGTTGTTAAAGCCACTGGTTTCAGCTCCAGGTTTGTTAGAGACAAATCAAAATAGAACCCCCATCCCTAACCTCAAAGATAAAAGGGGTATGGTCCCTGGATTTAATTTTCCCTGAAAAGAATCAAACTAAGATAAGAGCTTATAAATGAAGATATTTCTACAAACCATTTTCCTTCACTATTTTAAAATAGCAACAGCGTGGAGGAAGGGGTTGATGACAAGAGAATAGTGAGTATCACTGACTAACAGAAAATTGCACCCAATATTTCTCCTTAATAAAATAACTAAAGAAAACAAATACGTAACCATTAAGTATCAGGCTAGATGATGATTTTCATGCTAGCATTGGCTTGTTCCCACCGGGTTACTGCAAACCTCTGAGCCCCCCCCTCTGAGCATTTTGAATTGGGTACAAACTCCCACACAGGTTGGCTTTTTGACTGCCTTGCTGAAGAGCAGGTCTGGGTGGTCACAGCAAAAATGTTCAGTTCTCCAGCCATGGGGTGTGATAAACCTTTGTGCTCTACACATCCGACAGGGAGGGAGGACGTGTAACCAATGGTCCCTGCGTCTTGGAAATGCAGGATGATCAGATTTTGCTGGTGGTTAAAATTAACTGTTGCGCTCCTGTGAAAATCCAGTTAAGGATCAGAAATGGATGTAGCCCAATTTCTCCTTATAATAGTTGTGTTATTTGGTTCCAACTTAAACAATATCCCACCCAGTTTCTGAGCAGCCCGGACAACACAGTGATGACTCAGTGGAGGGTAACCAGAGGTCATCAGACACCAGTTCAGTAGCAGTGGGGAGATCAAGACAAGCAAAATGCAGAGAGTTCGGTGCTTTAATACACCAATGCGGATGCAGGCCAAAGGTAGAGGAGGAAATTGGCAAGTTGCATTATCTTTCAGTTGCCCCACTAAATGTTTGGTTGAAGGCTGGTTACAGTTGGCAGAATGGCAATGGAGAACAGGAGTTTCCTTATTGTGTGTTGTGTTTCTGTGTAGAGCATTTCACAAAATCACAGAATGCTATGGGGTCACACGGGACCTCTGGGGATCATCCAGTCCAACCCCCTACCAGAGCAACTCCACCCAGAGCAGGTTGCACAGGAACACGTCCAGGTGGGTTTGGAATGTCTCCAGAGAAGGAGACTCACCACCTCTCTGGGCAGCCTGTTCCAAGGCCCTGCCTCCCTCAAAGTGAAGAAGTTCCTCCTAATGTTTAGATGGAACTTCTTATGTTCAAGTTTGTGTCCATTTCCTCTTGTTCTGTCCCTGGGCACCACTGAAAATAGCCTAGCCCCATCCTCCTGACATCCACCCTTGAAGTATTTATAGGCCTTGATCAGATCCCCCCTCAGTCTTCTCCAGACTAAATAGACCCAAGTCCCTCAGCCTTTCCTCATAAGAGAGATGCTCCAGGCCCCTAAGAATTTTTGTAGCCCTCTGCTGTACCCTCTCTAGCAGTTCCCTGTCCTGGAACTGAGGAGCCCAGAAGTGGAGCCAGTGCTCCAGATGGAGCCTCCCCAGGGCAGAGCAGAGGGGGGGATGACCTCTCTCCACCTGCTGGTCACACTCTTCCTGATGCATCCCAGGATACCACTGGCCTTGGCCACAAGGGCACATTGCTGGCTCATGGGCATCCTCTTCTCCACTGGGACTCACAGTTTTTTTTAACTCGGAGCTGCTCTCCAGCAGGTCACCCCCAACCTGTCCTGGTGCAGGGGGTTATTCCTCCCCAGGTGCAGGACCCTACACTTGCCCTGATTGAACTTCATCAGGTTCTTCTCTGCCCAACTCTCCAGCCTGTTCAGGTCTCACTGGATGGCAGCACAGCCTTCCGGTGTGTCAGCCACTCCTCCCAGTTTGGTATCATCAACAAACTTTCCTATCAGTGGGGCTGTTGGCAAAAGTGGGTGCTTTCTGTTTTTTCTTTGATCCCTTCACATGCACAAAAACTCCCAAATCAAAGTGCTGCTCTCATCTGTGCAGTACCAGAATCTCCACCTGAAGGTATGGCCAAAGAGCCTCAACTTAGAGGAAAGGGGCAACCCTGGGTAGGGCTTATGTGGGAACAGGGGAGAATAACAAACAAACAAACAAACAAACAAACAACCTGGCACTGAGATCCCAGGCTGTGATGGGACCATGAGGAGTTAGAGAAACTGTATACATCATTATCAACCAGACAATTTGGTCTGCAGCAGCTGAGACAATAACAGATAGAATAGCTTTGGCACTGCTGGTCGGCTCTGAGAGGAGCTGCACAGCAGTCACCAACACCCATTTGGCTGGTGTTGAAAAGAGGCGTGTGTTTTCCAAATGTGGAAAATTTGTTTGGGAAACACTGATCCCAATAAAATGTCCATATATGACTATGTTACTGAGATCTTAGGTTACCTACCACATCAGGTTTCTTTTTAGGGAATGTGTGTATCCTCCCTTTCTCTGGGCCATGATTCACGGAGGCTGAACTGCCTTGAATCCTCCTCTCTTTTTCATATTTCCGATCCCTTTTTTAAACTCATACTCTTTCCTTCCCACACCTGTTTCCAGAACCAGGCTTTATCCCAGCAGAGCCAGAGGCATCCTGTTGACTAAAATTATGCTTATGAGCAAGCTCAAATGGAACAGGCGGGATCAGTCCTTTCTTTTCCACAGGGTGTAAGTCATGTCTAGTAAGGAATGAGACTCCCAGCTAGAGTTTGTTCAGAAGATAAAAGGGATGGGCCCAGCCCAGTTAAACTTGAGATGTCTTGAGAAGTGTCTGAGCCACATCCCTGTAATTCATGCGGTATAAGTCAGCACAGTGCGTAATATCCCTCACTCGGGCACCTGCAAGTGCTTTGTTTTGAGTCCAGCAATCCCAAACGCTGTGCTCAGATAGCTGGGTTTCATCCCTTGCCTTTTGCCCAAAGAGAGATTTGGATTGGCTCACTCTCTAATTTAAACCATTTGCCTATTGCAGCTGCTTTTACGGGCAGAAATCTCTGGTTTCACAGGAGATTTTTAAATCACAGTTACCTGGTGGAAGTACACGTGTGGCAGAGACATGGTCCATTGCTGCCCATCACACCTCTATGGGCCAGCTGGTTGTCTCAGTTCTCCCAGTGCGTGGTGTCGCATTCGTACTCTTCTCACACGTACTGCTTTGACTTATTTTTTGCTCATAACTTCTTTCCAGAATCTGAGAAGCCCAACATAACAAAGATCTTAACGAAAAACAAATGATTAGCTACAAATGAAATTGTGGACTTGAAAGGACTGAGCGTCACCGTACGGCAAGCAAATGGTGAGATGCCTACAGAGCCTGCGTGGGTGAACAGAGGAATAGTGACAGGCTTCGTTTCCTTTCCATTTCATAGAATCATTGAATGGTTTGGGTTGGAAGGGACCTTAAAGCCCATCCAGTCTCATCCTGCCCTGGGCAGAGACACCTCCCACCAGACCTGGTTGCTCTAAAACTCCTCCAACCTGGTCTTGAACCCCTCCAGGGATGGGGCAGCCACAGCTTCTCCGGGCAGCCTGGGCCAGGGTCACATCACGCTCAGAGTGAAAAATTCTTCCTAGTATCTAGCCCAAATCTACCCTCTTCCAGTTTAAAAACATTACCCCTTGTCCTGTCACAATAGGGTCTACGAAAAAGCTTGTCCCCATCTTTCCTGGAGCCCTTTTAGGAACTGGAAGGGGCTCTAAGGTCTTCCCAGAGCCTTTTCTTCTCCATGTTGAACCCCCTGAGCTCTCTTACCCTGTCCTCACAGCATAAGGGCTTCAGCCCTCCCAGCATCTCTGGCCTCCTCTGGCCCTGCCCCAGCAAGGACAAGACTTTGACTGTCATTTTTCATTAAGCACTTTTATTCCTCATCATAAGATTCCCGTAGTCCTGAAATCATTTTTTTCTGTGGAGTTTTTGTCTTATAGTAAGACTCAAGAGTTTTGTATACAGGAACATACCCTTCCAGTGAAGACTTTATAATCCAAATAGACAAGACAATTCTTTTTTTTCCATTTACATAATGTTTAGGCACCATGAAAGCAGCTTCTTGAGAGGAGGCGGTGGCCCATCCAGAAACAAAACCCAGGTGCTGTGCATTCCAAGCCAGCTCTTCACTAGCACCCCTCCCTCCCACAGCAGGTTTGGTTTGCATCCCTTTCTTTCCTGTTTTCAGCACAGAATGATAAAAAAGGGTGGGATTCACCTCCCCTCACTTTAGGAATCTGAAAGTTAAGGGACTAGTCTGAACTAATTGTTAGGTTTCCCTCCAGAGGTGGCACCTCCAAGAGATACGTGGCTTAAATAAACCTTCTGCAAGGCACTCATTGGTGTCCGTGACTACAGCAGAACTGAAGGGACTGTCTGAAGTTACACATCCATCTCCAAGGTCGTGAGGCTGGGGATGTAGCCATCACGGACAAAAAAAGGCAAGCGGGAATTGTCTGTCCATTCCTGTAAGAGCTGCTGGACCATGATGGTTTGGCAGATGGTACCCAGAGGTGTCCCCTCTGCTGGCTGAGCTGCTGAGGTCTCGTCACATTCCAGGGACCACCCCAGACTTTGCACCCACTGCCGTTTCATCAGGTACCTTGCCCTCACTGATTTTCCAAGCGAAGGAAGTTTTAATTGTATGCTTTATCTGCATACCCAAAGCTCCCAAATTCATAGCCACCCCATGATCTCATCATCTTGGATGTTCCTTAAGGACCCTTCCAACTCTGACCGTTCTATGATTCTATGTATATTAAAATTTAGATGGGTGGTTTTGTAGTGTATGAGAAATGAGCACAAATAAACACAAAATCTCACCTCCATCCTTCACTGTTTTATAGTAAAGTGATGGTTATCACTAGATTCACTTAAGGCTTTGTTTAATTTTCTTCCTTTTTTTTTTTTTTCCCACTCTGAAAACTAACCTTGAAATAGAACAGAAAAGGAAGACATTCAGCATATTTTTAAAAATTCTGCTAGGCAGTTTTATGAAGGTTGTGTTTAAGCATCAAAACATCAAAGTCCTAGTGTCAGATAAAGAGGGGAGAATGGTAAAGGCTGAGCTGAGGATTTGAAAATTAATTCACTAGAAATGACATTCATGCTCATCCATTGGATGGGGATGTCTTTGTCAGGAGTATTTTGTTGACAAGCGGCTGATTGTTGACAAGCGGTTGAATGTGAGCCAGCAGTGTGCCCAGGTGGCCAAGAAGGCCAGTGGCATCCTGGCTTGTATTAGAAACAGTGTGAGCAGCAGCAGTAGGGAGGTGATTGTCCCCCTGTGCTCAGCACTGGGGAGGCCACACCTTGAGGCCCAGTTCTGGGCACCTCAACACAAGAGAGATCTGGAGGGGCTGGAGCGAGTGCAGAAGAGGGACACGGAGCTGGTGAAGGGCCTGGGGCATAAATCTTCTGAAGAGCAATGGAAGGAGCTGGGACTGTTTAGTTGGAGGAAGGGGAGGCTGAGGTGAGACCTCATCGCTCTCTACAACTACTTGAAACGACACTGTAGAGAGGTTGGTGTTGGTCTCTTCTCACAGGGAATTAGAGATAGAATGAGAGGGAATGGCTGCAAGCTGCAGCAGGGTAGGGTTAGGCTGAACATTAGGAAAGAATTCTTCTCAGAAAGAGTGGTCAGACCCTGGAATGGGCTGCCCAGGGATTGAGTCCCCGTCCCTGAATGTGTTGATGAGGGACCTGGTGTAGGGGAGAACTTTGTAGAGTGGGGCTGATGGTTGGACTCTATGATCCCAAGGGTCTTTTCCAACCTAAATGATTCTATGATTCTGTTTCTAGATGTAGATACATTTTTGGTCACGGGAGGAAAAAATCAGACCAAAAAATTTTTGGTCACCAGCAAAACTGACTTCCCATGTTTTTCTCTGAGGAAAAAAGAGAATCTACTGATCGATAAGCAGTCAAAATCTCATATATGATCTAAAGAAGTATGAAAATATTCTGGAGGTGCTTCTGTGATGTCCTAAACTGATTCAGCTCACAGTCAGCAATACGATTTTTATTTCATCTGTGTCTCCCCTCAGTGAACAACTTCAGTGCATCAGTTAACAGTTGCAATAAGACAATCAGTTCACAATTGCTAAATATTTTCTGTCTTCTCTTCCTCAAGAACATCCTGCTTCACTTTTGTGTCCAAAGCTACTGAGATTTTTTGCCAACTCTGAGCTCAGTAGTAGAATAATAAAAAAAAAAAAGGTATTTGATCCACTTGACATTTGCCACTAACTTGTTTTTTCCCCTTTGTAATTTTCCTGTTAGAATAGGAAGAGATGATTGCTTTGAAATTTTAAATTTAGATGTTAGAGACTATGGCTGGTAGTGGTTTGTTCTGAATATTCCTGCTTGGAGCACAAAAAAGAACAGTTAGAGAGAGAGAGAGATTTACAAACAGTAGATGAAGCAAATCGTTAGTCCAAGTACCAACGGCCGCTGATTCGGATAAAACCAAGACAGAGTTAGGGGCTCACTTTCACATTCAGTAGCAGCTGCAGAGGCTGCAAAGCATTCACATCATTGCCTGAAGATGGGACAAGGGAGATTTTTTTTGAAGGGTGCCTAAAATTTTGGGTCTTAGGCCGATCTGATATCATTTGGCACTGGTGTCGTCTTCCCTGATCACTAATCACAAGCTGAAGTGTTTACTGCCAGAATTCAGCCCAGAAGGATGTTAAAAAGATTGAATTGCAGCAATCCTTGGAGAAAAAAAATCTTTGCCCATCTTTGTAATTGTGTTTTATTGACATTTCTGTGATTTTTGTCAGAAGGAAGGTATCTGGAACATACAGCTCATGCCGGTGAGCATCCTTAAATACCTCTGAATACATGCTGAAAGATGCTTCAATAAATGCTGAAAGATGCTTCAATAAATGCTGAAAGTTACCTCAAGCCCCGGGTGCTGTTAGGCAGCGTTAAGTAGGGATTTCTTTTACTCTCAGTTGAAGCTCTGGTTATTTCCTTTCCCCAGCCAAAGGGCAATGTAAAGCAGGCAGACAGTCATATTCATATATTAATCCAATGATAGTATTTCATTCTTTCCATGAAGACAAAGATGTTAAAACCAGCACTTACGTGGGGGAAAAAAAAACAGTTAATCACTAGACAGGAGGCAGGCACCACTAAAAAGTTTCCCTAGTGTAGGTAGTATTTCTTACTTAAAAGCAAGTTTTATTTGGCTTGCGTGTGCACAGAGCTCCATCTTTATAAACTTTTAATCTCAGAGCTGTCAAACCTCTTTTGACCTGGAGTTTTACAGTAGGTGGAGAGGAAAAAAAACCAAAACAACAAACAAAAAAAAAGGAAAGATGCTCCTCTGTAGAAAAGCAAGTGTAAGTAAGGCAGTTCAAGGTGAAAATCTTGCAGGGATACAAACTGATTAATAGGAAACTTTTCTGGAACATGCCTGAATATCGACAGCCAAAGACTTGAGAAAGACCATAAACTACTGTAGATTCAGGATCTTCTAGGAAACTCCTCAGGTGGCTCTGCAACACGGAGTGAAAGGACAAGACAAAGTGGAGTTGTGCTGGGGACGCAGCCTGCGAAGCTCATCCCACGAGTGAGCAGTTTGTGTCACGTTCCACACAGGGTAGCTCTTTAAGTAAACCTGTTCGTTGATTGCAACATTCTTCTCCTTAAGCTCTTCTCACACGTTGCACGTGATTGCGGTGGAAAAAGGCCGGTGAATCAGATCTGGCTGGGTCTTCCAACCTTGTCCTGTGACCATGTTCCCTGGCCTGTACCCCCGTTTACATGGACTCAAAGTGCTGCCCCCAGGCTCACTTCTGAATCTTCCACCTTAGCCTTCATCAAATATGGGGTGTTTTTCTAGCATTAACAGCAGCTTTGCATGTGTTGACCATGCACGTAGCCACGTTAAGCTCTGCAGACCACTGACATCCCTGTTAAGAAGTCAGAGAAAACTCCCTGGTAATCTTGCTTCTGTCTGTGAAGATCCTGTCTAGGTTTATTTTGAACAAGTAGGTGAGGGGAGAATAATTGTCCATGGATGTTAACCAGCAATAGGGGTATGCCAGGACTCTGAACTCGACCGTTCTCCCAGTATGTTAGAGGTCAAGATTCAAAGTTTAAGGGATGAGAAAACTTTTTACGTGGTAGTGCAAAGTGCTTAAGGCAATTCTTTTAATTCAAGAGGTTCACTTAGAAGTGTTAGCCATATTCCATAGGACCAGTAGTGGCAGAAGACTTAATCTGGGGAACTATATTATTATGTCCTTTCTAAATCTATTTATATTTTTTGGCCTCCATACAGCTCTCTGCAAAGTGCAGTGTTTAATTACGGTTGCAGACAAACAAACAAAAAGACCTTCCTTTTGTTTCTTTTAAACGCGTCAGTTTATGCAGTCTGGCTTTACAGAGAAAATAATCTCACGTGGGTCCTCACTTCACACGAGTAGCTAAAATGCCTGGAGATACCGGGAGTTGGTTGCTGGTGAGACCCATTAGCAGAAGCCATTTTAGGAAAAAAACGGTGGAAAAACCAACCAAACCCTCATCTGCTTATTTTAATTTCTAAGACTCAGAGGGAAGATTTTTTTGGGGGGGAAACATTTGGTGATGCTGCTCTCTTGCTGTCTTCCACTTTTGAAGACCGCTGCAAAGTAGTACCATAAATGTTCAGGAAAGCTCCTGAAAGAGGAACCAACCCTTGAACTTCTTTCAATGGTGATAGGGGAACTTCCGACACATATAACAAGGGGAGAGGCCACCACATCACAGGAGAGAGAGGATAGTGTGAGGCAGTAGTCTATTTAGGGAATGTGGTCGGTTTTTTCTGTGCATGATACGTCTGCAAATATCTTTTGATTTCCATAAACTATTTGGCAGATCCGTTCTGGAATTAATCCAGGTGGATTAATTGTCCAGGTGACCGAGAAAGCCAATGGCATCCTGGCTTGTATAAGAAATGGTGTGACCAGCAGAAGCAGGGAGGGGATTGTCCCCCTGTGCTCAGCACTGGGGAGGCCACACCTTGAGGCTTGTGTCCAGTTCTGGGCACCTCAGCACAAGAGAGATCTGGAGGGTCTGGAGTGAGTGCAGAGGAGGGACACGGAGCTGGGGAAAGGCCTGGGGCATAAATCTTATGAGGAGCGATTGAGGGAGCTGGGACTGTTTAGTTTGAGGAAGAGGAGGCTGAGGGGAGACCTCATCGCTCTCTACAACTACTTGAAAGGACACCGTAGAGAGGTTGGTGTTGGTCTCTTCCCACAGGGAATTAGCACTAGAATGAGAGGAAATGGCTGCAAGCTGCACCAGAGGAGGTTTAGACTGAACATTAGGAAAGAATTTTTTCCAGAAAGAGTGGTCAGACCCTGGAATGGGCTGCCCAGGGAGGGGGTGGAGTCCCCATCCCTGAATGTGTTGAAGATATGTGGTGTTGGGGGATCTGGTGTAGGGGAGAACTTTGAGGAGTAGGGCTGATGGTTGGACTCTATAATCCCAAGGGTCTCTTCCAACCTTGAATGATTCTACGATTCTATGATATTCATTAGTATCTTTGTTGTGTTGTTTTGTGGTGCTTGACCAAGTTGGTCATGAGATGTCCTTTCTTTGGTGTGATTAGAGGAGTGTACTCACAAGATCAATCTGGTGTATGCACTTTAAAATGCCTTTTCTGTGAATACTCCTGTGTATGGTTTTGAAATAAGCTTTTTATATTTGCATTTTTGGCAGTAAAATTCACTCATTTTAATGTTAGCAGGAAACAAATGCAGGGAGGTTTCAACAGTTTAATTTGTCATGTAAAATCAGTAGTTGTGGGTATGTGCTTTGGCATTATTACCCCAACTTTACTTCATCCTGGGCAATGAACTGTGTTCAGGCATGTAGTTGTGATCAGGTTTTTCAGTATTTCTTTCTATTATAGACAAAACATGGAAAAGATCCAGATGTTTTGTTGGTGAGGCACTCTGTACTGTCAATAGCACAGACGGACTGATGGACAGAGAGACGGATGCTTGGCAGCAGATGCTCTAGGGAAGGTCAGGAAAGGAGGGAGGGTTTTAGGACACCGGCACCACTTAGATGTTACTGAAGATCACTCTGCTACTTCTGATCTGGAACATCAGGTCTGACAGCTGCAAGTGTTTCTCAGGCTAAATCAGGTCATTTTAGATAAAAGATTAAGAGAGACAAAATATATCTGTGAAAAGAAGCAAATTAAGAAAGTGATAAAACTGCAGCTGTTCTTTCTAGATAGGAATATCCTCTTCATCCCATGTTTTTGTGTCTCAGCCACACATTTTTATGTGCCTAATATGCTCCTGGATTTATATTAAATAGCTGAGAACCAGAATAAGTTTTATCTGTCGCTTTTAGATGCCTGTGAAAAATGTTCTGTCCACCTTTACCAGTTCTGCCTGGTCCCAAGCCTGTGAAATATTCAGACTGAAGTACATTTACTAATTTTATTTATTTTTATATATATATATACACACATCTAATTTCAGCCTTGAGTAAATGGATATATCTGGTAGACAGTGAAGAGTGAAGGGTGGCAAGGGGAAGATTAGCTTTGGTTCTGGGGAACAGGAGGTCATTACCCCGTATTTTTGGAGCAGGCAGGAACACAGATAAACAGCATTTGAACAGTTTTGAAAATCCACCCCAGCTTATTTCAGGGCTAGATAATTGGCAAAGATCAGAAATGTAACAAAAGGTGGCGGGGAGGAACAAAAAGCAAGAGGATTTAGGGAGAGCACTTCTGAGTATCACATCTCTTGTCTAGACGGATAACCCTTTATGTGCAGTCTGTGGGATGTGCTAAGGGCAAATTAGAGATCGTGGGTTAGATAAGATGTATACAGAGGGATTGTTTGCTAGGACATGCCATTTTTAAAGTCTTTAAAATGCTGCATTGAAAACATGGTTTAGGCTAGAAAGGTTGTGCTAAGAAAGAAAAACTCATGGTGACCCTTAGAAGGAGGTAGAAGAAAGCCATAGCAGCCAAGTCATGGAGTCAAGTGAGTGTGAAAAGAGGGAAGGGGAAGTGGAAGGGGAAGGGGAAAGAAGGGAACGTGAGTTGTCTTGACCACAACGTGCAAGAAGGAGCTCAAAAATGCTGTGTACGGCAATGAGGGTCAGTGAGGAGAAAAGTCAGGCTGGGGAACATGTCTGAAGGTTAAACCTTGAAGTTACACAACCTGAGTGGCCGTGTTCAGGATGGCAGGAGAGGGTGAATCTACTCTCAGCTCCTGTAATTAAATGGTATCAGAAAGGGTTCAAGTGATACCCTTGTGATACCCAAGCGAGAAGAGTTCAGTGCAGCCATTCAGGCAGTCTTACTTAGCTATTCTCTGCTTTTCTATACATGTTTTCAAATTTTCAATGAAAAATGTGACTTTTGCTCTTGTGAGGATAATCTCTCCTTGCTTTTCACCCTAAGAAAGTTTAGTATCTGAAATGATACTAGGTTGAAGCTACTAAGTAACACTAAAAAGGTGGCACTACTTCTGTTTCCCCAGACACACAGGAGTTGGAGACTCCAGGCAGGAGCTGTGCTGGCTTTCCCACAAAGCTGAAGCTGCTTGTTTGAGCAGCTTGTGATATCCCACAGGCTGGATCCTTTGGTCAGGGTCCAAGACTCAGAGAGACCACATTTTCACATACCCCAAATTCTTTAAGGGCAGAGCTTGAAATGCTGGCAGCTTTTGGATATTTGGTTGTAAGTTGCGTTTTGGGAAAGGGTTTAGGAAACCGTAGACAGGTCCACTCTGTCCTGCTGAAACCTGTCTGGATACCCAGGTGTTTCACAGAGCCACAAAACTGGGAAAGCAATGATCCTCATTTACTGCTGGAGAAGCCTCTGTAGCATGAACACCAAGGCCACAAATCTCATGCTGTGACCTGGATAAAAATCATTTACCTCTTCCTGCTGATCCCCCTTTGTATCACTCTTCTTCTGCAAAAAAGGAAACAGTTGTTGTGTGTTTAGGGAATTGTCAGAGTTAGAAGGGGCCTGTAGGGATCATCCAGTCCAACTCCCCTGCTAAAGCAGGGTTGCCCAGAGCACATCACTCAAGACATCATCCAGGCAGGGCTGGAAGGTCTCCAGAGAAGGCGACTCCACACCCTCCCTGGGCAGCCTCTTCCAGGGCTCTGCCACCCTCACCCCAAAGAAGTTCTTTCTCCTATTTGAATGGAACTACCCGTGTTCCACCTTGTGCATATTGCCCTGTTACTGGGAACCACTGAAAAGAGTGCAGCTCCATCTTCCTTCAACACACCCTTCAGATACTTGTGAGTGTTCATAAGGTCTCCCCTCAGCCTTCTCTTCTCCAGGGTAAAGAGTTCCAGCTCTCTCAGCCTTTCCTCATCAGGGAGATGCTCCAATCCCTTAATCCTCTTTCATCCATTTACCCAGCAGTGGCATTAAATATGCCATCCTTCCTCCAGTCTTGACGAAGCAGTATGAGGTGTCATACTTCCCGCTTGCCTCTTCCACCAGCAGACCCAAGCAAGCACATTAAAGAGAGAGGACCTGGGAGACCTGCCGTGGAGGGTGGTGCTGGAGCAGAAGAGATGGGAGGTGTGAGAGGGGGCAAAGCCGACTTAATGGGGGAGCACAGTCCGTGCCTAATGTAGGAATAATGAAATAGATGATGCCTGGGGAGATCAAACTGGCTTTGAATGCCTGAGAAGGTCCCCACTATGCATTTTAACATGGGAGGGTTGGAACTTCAGCTATATTTTCTCTCTTCTATTTTTTTTTTTTTAAGAAAAAGGAAAAAAAAAGAGATTTTGACAAGCTGGTGTCAGATTTCAAGTTTCCTACTCAGAATTAAATTGAGGCAACTGTTTCCTAGCATGCCAGCATGCCATATTTCCAGTTATTAAAACGTGTGCGGTCTGTACCAGCCCCAGATTCCTCCCCACCCCAGTTTGAGTTCTCCATGCCGCTCGCCGGGGGACGGGGGAAGCCTTTGATAGGGCCGGGTGGGATCCTCACAGGCTCCGTGAGCCGAGTCTTCCCAGTCGGTTCACAGGCATGAGGGATGGGCCGGGTTCCCTTGGAAGTTCAAGCTCAATGAACTGAGACTTCGGAGAACAATTCCCCCGGCCGCTGCCGCCGTCCTGGGAAGCCCTGTGAAGCTCTCCTTCCTAAGAAACCCCCCACCCTCTCACCCTGCCACCCTCCCTTAATACCTTCACAAGTTTTCCTGACAAAAGAGCAATTACAACCTGACAGAGACAACTCACAAAGAGAGCGGGGATGACCCTTAGGAGAGGTTTACACGACTCAACACATGGCCAGTCACCGACAAAGCCTGCTCCGCTCACATTTGATCACAGAAGAGCCTCCCAGACTGGCATGCTTGACCAAAAACTGGCCGGGTGACTCATTTGTCTGGCGGCTCTGTGATTCATGAGCCTCCAGGAGGAAGGGAGGAGGGAGGCAAATGCTTTTCAGAGCTGAAGTTTAATGCTTTTGAGAGAAACACATTCCCCAAAAAGCAGACGCTCGACTGTGTCCAATTGGTACATGAATACCCACACAAAGCCAGGGCAGGAACCCTGGTGTGACGCACGGCGAGGCTCCCGAGGCGAGCACCTTTCCCAAGTCCGTGGTTTGGAAGATCTCAAATGTATAAACAGGAATAGTGCCTTACGTCTTATCCTTGTGTGCTCCCGCTGTTCTGGCTTCGGGATTTCCCCAGGAACGTCCCACTCGGGTGTGCTTTGGAGCTGATATCAAGGGTTTGACCTAATATTCAGGTTAAAAACCTCAGATGACTTTGTCCGGCTAAACTTAAGCTTCTGATCTGCACTGATGATTTTGGCTCCCTCTTATCTGTGAAGCAAGGATGTCCATGGGCAAATGACCCATCTGTGGAGGTGTATGCAGTAGGTAGGATGAACCCTCCACTGGAGGCACCTCTCTCTCCATGTGCTGTGGAAGAGTCTCGCAAGCTGGCTTGATGAACCACCTCACCCTTGGGTGAGAAGGGTCGGGCGAGGGGAATCTAACCCTGGGCATCCATGAGAACCTTCCCTTCAGTGACTTCTCCATCCCTCAGGGCTGACTGTGGCATGCTCCCCGTGCTTCCCACCGCCATGCCTCTCCATGGGATTGTGTTACATATGGGTCAAAGCGCTAAATTCCTTAGCAGCCGCTGCCAGATGGATTTTAAAACAATTAACAAGTGCTAAAAATAGGCAGCATGCTCTCTCTCATGGATTTTGCCAAAAAAGTGTCTGTTTGCTGTTCGCTTGCCAGCAGTTTGTGCCTCATGCGGCTGCCGGGACCTTTGGTGGTGTCCAGGCCTTGGAGTGTGTTTCTCCCTGGGCTCAGGTCAGGACATGGCTGTCCTGGGCAGGGGGTTGAAGCACCCTGGAGTTATTTTTTTGCATTCCTGGTGTTGTTATCATGATTCTGGGTGACAGGCATGTTCCATCACCTGCCTTCGGTCGCTGGGTCACGCTCGTGCTGGCATCATGATGGCAGGAGCCAAGCCATTAAGGCCCTGCCACGAAAGGAGCATCGGGGCTTAACTTTCTGGGAACACCAAAATAGCTTTGAAGGACTCGTGTTTTAGCTCTCCTCTTCTGTGGTGTGGCAGACACAGCCTGTTATGGGGAAGCCTGAGTCCAGAGGTGGGTTGAGGTCTCTGGTTCACACAGAGCCACCCGCAGCCATCGGGGTTGCCTGTATTGGGAAGAGGAAAGTGTCTAGGGGACATGATCGCTCACACCCACGGGATAGACTCTGAAAGCAAAATCAGCTGCAAGCTCGCAGGCTGTGAATTAAGTGAATGAGCTGGGATCAAAACAAATCAGTTTGTTGGTGAGGCCTTTCCCTCACAGCCAGCACACCAAGCCATCTGTAGTGAGACATCTGGGAACTTGTGAGGCCACACATTGAGTATGGTGTCCAGTTCTGGGCACCTCAGCACAGGAGAGATCTGGAGGGGCTGGAGCAAGTGCAGAGGAGGGACACGGAGCTGGGGAAGGGCCTGGAGAATAAATCTTCTGAAGAGCGATTGAAGTAGCTGGGACTGTTTAGTTGGAGGAAGAGGAGGCTGAGGGGAGACCTCATTGNCCTATTCCTTCCTACAACTACTTGAAAGGACATTGTAGAGAGGTTGGTGCTGGTCTCTTCTCACAGGGAATTAGAGATAGAATGAGAGAGAATGGCTGCAAGCTGCAGCAGGGTAGGGTTAGTCTCAATATTAGAAAAGAATTCTTCTCAGAAAGAGTGGTCAGACCCTGGAATAGGCTGCTCAGGGAGGTGTTGTAGTCGCCATCCCTGGATGTATTGAAGAGTCGATTAGATGTGGTGTTGAGGGATCTGGTGTAGGGGAGAACTTTGAGGAGTAGGGCTGATGTTTGGACTCGACAATCCCAAGAGTCTTTTCCAACTGGAATGATTCTGTGATTTGGGCCACCAAACATTTGTTTATCTCCATAACACAGGATGTGCTTTGTCTAGAGTCAAAGTGAGCCTTTGTTTCTTCTTTTGTTTTTTCCTTTGAGTTTGTGATCACCCATAAAAACAGGTACTTTGCATTGAGCTGCAGGTTTACAAGCCTCCACTGCCAGCCTGGCTCTCATGTTTCACTTGGTGGGACTTGCAGCCCTCAGCCAGCTCGGGGGAATAGTGCAGATGATGGAGCACATTTAACTGAGTTTCTGTTGCTAAAAAATGTTACACTAGGCAAAGGTTTTGGACCTGAATGAAAGTGGTGGATCTAATTTTAGACAGTACCTATGAATGAAACTTGAAACGAGCTGTTCAGGAAATACCTTCCTCTGCACCAGTGCCAGGGAGAGTATGTGATTTAATGCTAAATTAGCCAGTGCCTATGAACAGGTTACTGAGAGAATATTTTTTCCTACTTTCAACTAAATTATTTAAAAAAAAAGAAGTCTTAATTTCTGCATATGTATCCATATCCTTCCTCAAAAGCTGCACATCTTCCACCTCCAGGGAGTGAGAACCCTCTCTGCCTCAGTGCAGAGATGTGTGTTACCTTTGGAGGCACATTTGTCACCATGGCCCCACACTGCAGAGCTCTTTGCTTCAGTCTGGTGTCCAGGGGTGGCCAAAAGTGAACAGCACGTAGGAGAAGTTTTTGAACAAACTGTAAGCCTCTCTTGCCCAGATGAGCAGCCACGGTGGCTTTCAGGAGGCCAGATCTCTTTCAGTTATGCTTTATTAAATATTGTCCAAACATTCTTTTTTTTTTCCATAACAAAGACAGAAGATAGTGTTTCCCATCCAGATAACAAGCAGACATCCTATCCCCATCCCTCCCTTTTTTTTGTCACACAGATTGTCATGTCCATGATGTGAGACCTGGGACACCTCAGGGTTTAACTGAGAAACAAATCAGCAAAATAGCTGTGCTCCTTCCTGCTCAGTCTTTACAGACAAGCACCAAGTTACAGGCGCCTTTCTGGATCAGTGGAGTGTGCACAGCAATAGCTGGGGTAAAAACAGGAAAAAGTAATTGCTAACAATGGGGTACCAGAAGGTCTAAACAACACCACTTTATCAAAGACTCATTTGCAGGTATTGTAAGCCAGCTGCTCCTGTCTAACTGTTAATAAGATTCTCAGCCATCAGCAACCAAAGCTTTAGTTGGTGAAACACAGAAGCAGTTTTGTAATGCTTTTTGTTTTGTTTTTTTATCTGAATAATCTGTGTCTTGCTATTCTGCTTCTGGGGCTGTTGATCTCTCTTGGTTCAGTGATGAGAACTCTGCTTGGCAGATGGTTCACACTGGATAAACTTTGCTAAGAAAAGTTAGCTTTGTTAGCTTTGTACTTAAAGAAATCTCAGCTAAGACGCTCATAGCCTATAATATAGCAGATAAAAGACAGTTTAACTTCAAGGAAAGGTAACAGGGTGCCTTCCTCTCTGGAAACTAGCTGAATAATCTATTTGAACTAATTGAGGTAGGATCCTCCAAGGGCTCCAAGACGGGCAGCTCAGGTTGGGGAAGGAAGAAAGTATGGGCTGGGTGGGAATGTAGAGAGTCAAGCTGGCCTTCAAGAGGTGTATTTTACCTTATATCTCATAGCAGCATGAAAGTCGCAGGCAGGAGACATCCGAGCTCTTTTTTATTGACTGCTGTGCAAGTCTCTCCCAGTGAGTGGAAACTTTAATTTAGGCTTTCAGTGTTCCTAGTGTCTAGGTGAAGGAAGCAAACAGTGCTGTGCAGGGAGCTTGCTGTTTTCTGCAGAAGTCCTGGAATGATGCTCCAAGCCCATCACACACTGGAAGCCCGTCTGCAGCCCTGGGACTGCCTGGGTACTGCCTGCCTTCACAGATCACCATCCCTCCCTGGGATGCTCTCTCCCACAAGCTTTGCTGCCTGAAAGCATTCCTCCTAACCATGAGTAGTAGCCTGGGGGGTTGGGGGATATCTAAAAATTATTCATCTCTGCCTGCTTTTGCTCTCTCTGAGCTGTAGCTGGAGTTACTTTGCAGGTCAGGAAGAGCTGCACTGGTGGGGCTGACATTGCAGCTGGGAGGACTCTGGAGAGGAACTGCAGCCGCCCTCTGCTCTGCCGTGATGGAAATGGCCATGCCAGGGCTTTGGGCAGATGTTCAGCTGGAGAAATGTTTTCAGCTGTGGGGACAGTCTTGGATACTTCTGTCTCCTGTCTCTGGAGGTAGGACAGAGCCAAAGAGGAGAAAAATGACATGGGTCAGGCCTCTGGGCTGAGTCAGTATGAATTCTGTGAAGCTGTGTTGATTTATGCCACGAGAGGACCTGATGCGCTCAGGGATCATCAAGTGAAAAGCGCGGTATAAAAATATATGTGTGTGGTGACAGTGATTGCATTTCCAAAGGGCTCTGCCTGTGCCCTTTTTGTTTGCCAGCTTCCTTTTGGCTTTGTGTCTCATCTCTCAGTCATCATCTATTTTGTATCTCGGTAAACATTCATAGCAAAGCTGTAATACACCTGATTACAGCAGATAGGAAAGAGAGAGATCAGATATGTTGCTTGTATTTATAGGCAGTAAATGCCTGCCTGTCCTATATTTATGCCTGATCTATTGCTCTGAGCCTTTTCTGAACATGCATATGGAAAGCTTCATTGCCAGAACAGTTCAGGCCCGCTTGAAAAGGTGATGGGATTCTTAGAAGTATCCAGAAAGACTTTTCCCTCGGTTCTCAAGGAATATACACTGACCTGAAGAACTGAGTGAGTGGGAAGGAGTCAGCCTGCCTGGCTGAGTAAGGAAACTTCAACCTTGAATCTGTGTCAACTGCCTGAAAGGAAATACGTAGATATTTGCACAGAACCTTGGTCCTGCTGAAGGCACAGAAGGTTATTGATTAATGTCAATGGAGTGAGGGTTTCACTTGGGCTCTTTCCCCTTCTCCTCTCCAGGCTAAGTGCATACTGCATAAGCTGTTTCTTCTCTAAACACCTAATCCTGCAATTGGTTTAGTAGCTCTTGGGAACAGCCGACCTTGCTTCACTCCCAAATGAAGGGAAAAAAAAAAGGCAGTTGAAAGTGTTCAGCCCTTCATGGCTTTTAGCAGATTTATCAGACTGGACCCAGTTGCTTCACTGAAGGCAGGCAAAAGGCTGACATTTAAACTGGGGTTTTCCAAAGACGCTTGGAGAGGCACATGTCAGTAATGTCTGGACTTGATGGGAGCAACATGAATCCCTTGAGTGCCTTTGAGAACCTTATCTCTGCACTTTTCTGATGTTAACTAAGAACAAACCATACATCTTGGGATTCGCTTGTAGCTACTGACTACCTATAAAATCCACAACTGCCATCAGCTCCTACTTCTCTGTCCCTGCCATAATAAAATTCTGGGAAGTAACACCTTTTAACAACAAGCAAACCTGCCTTACTGAGACAAAAGTCTAGTGCTACAAGTCCAACTTTCACTGGCAGCACTTGTAGTTAATACTGGAAAATCTAAATATCTGATTTAAACATTCTGGAATTTCTGGGAATACGTCGAGATGCTGCATGGGCTAGTTCTTCATAAAGTTTTCAACAAAATAGCTTAAAGGAGCCCCTCCAAATAATCCATCTCTCTAATTTCTTAATGCGGTTCCTTAACGTTTCCTAAACTGGCTCCTTAAATGACTGATGTTCTCCTTTGCAAAATGCATAGGCACAAATAAACCGCATATATGAGGAAGGAATGTTCCTCCATCCCACACAACAAATTAAATATATTGATCCAAAATCACCCTTGGGGGCAACTCCTGTGAATTCAGACGAGACGCAGGAATTGAGTTTTTTTAAGCAGCATTTCTGATACGGGTTGGAAATAGCAGTCGAATGAGGTTTTGCAATAGTAAAATGATTGTTTATTAGTGAAGAGTGAATCACAAAATATCTGCCATGTATTTTGATCTCAGAAAAAGAGCTGAAAAAATTTGAAACCCGATCGGATCCCTCTGAATCCATATGTCAGCAAAACTGCCTGGAAGTAAGTCTGAGTCAGGGTTTGCATTCAGAAATACTTCTGAAACGGCCAGATTTATAAGGTTGGATATAGTCATATCTCAGCAAGTCCTAAGAAATTAGGGATGGTGAATTGAACTGGTAAATAAACAAGAACAAACTCGCTCCTAAATTTTATAAGATTGTGACCTTTTGGAGATGGTTGCCCAAATCCCTCAACCATGCCAAGGCTGTGGAAGGGAATACAAAATCCAGGGGAAACAGTTCAGTTTCCAATTCAGACTTAATAAATAAACAATGCAAGTCGCTTCCAAACTTTTCACAGAATCACAGAATATCAGGGATTGGAAGGGACCTTGAAAGATCATCTGGTCCAATCCCCTGCTGGAGCAGGAACACCTAGAGCAGGTCACACAGGAACGCCTCCAGGTGGGTTTTGAATGTCTCCAGAGAAGGAGACTCCACAACCTCTCTGGACAGCCTCTTCCAGTGTTCAGTCACCCTCACTGTGAAGAAGTTTTTCCTCGTATTTAAGTGGAATCTCCTCTGTTCCAGCTTGCACCCATTGCCCCTTGTCCTGTCGTTGGATGTCACTGAGAAGAGCCTGGCTCCATCCTGCTGATACTCACCCTTTATGTATTTATAAAGGTCAGCCCTCAGTCTCCTCCAAGGTGAAGAGACCCAGCTCCCTCAGCCTTTCCTCGTATGAGAGACACTCCACTCCCTTAATCATCTCTGTGTCTCTTCCCTGGACTCTCTCCAGCAGTTCCCTGTCCTTCTTGAACTGAGGGGCCCAGAACTGGACACACTATTCCAGATGGGGTCTCACCAGGACAGAGTAGAGGGGGAGGAGAACNGGCCTCCAACTAGACTCCATCCCATTGACCACTACTCTCTGGTTTCTGTCCTTCAGCCAGTTCACAATCCACTTCACCTTTTGTTTTGTTTTCTTCTTAAACACTCTGTCAAACCACAAGTAGCTTTTCAATTGGCTGTGTACAGAAATCAGCTTTAGGGTTGGAGTAGCATGAATTTATTTGGATTTTTGTAGAAAATCTTGGGGGTAGATAATCTACTTACGGGCTGGGCCACAGGGTTTCTCTTGCGGAGCATGAAGCCAGAGATCCTCCTGATACAATCCTTGACCAGAGAGTGCTTTCACAGCTCTGAGCTCTTCATTTCAGCTTCTCAATTGATCTTAATGTTGAAGGACTTGCAGGTATGGCTCACAGAGTACATCTGCCACCTCTGCTCGGCCAGGGAGGTGCAAGCAGGGAAGGTGGCCCAGGAGAGAATAGGGTACTGCATGGTTGGACCTGGACAAGGTTGATTGAGGAGAATCTGCTCCATCCCCTCGGCAGAGAATTGAGGGAAGAGTCCCTTTTCCTTCAACCACACAAGTGACCGCTCTTTGCAGACACCATTGAACCCATAGGACACATTGCTGGAAGAGCAAACTCTTCTTGGTTCCCCCCTGCCCACCAGGGTTTCCACCTGGGAAACGGGGCAGTTTGAGGCTCTGGCTTGCAGTGCTGTCCCCTCACTGTCCCCCTGATGGCAGCAGGTTTGCAGGGTGCCTTACACACATAATCAAAACAAAAATACTGTATGATCTGGCAAGTCCTGGTTCCAGCAGCTGAGAGCTATGTCCAGTGTAGCTAAATCCCATTACAAAAATAATAAATATTTGGGATATCCCACGTGACCGGCAGTAATAATCCTACCTCAGGCTTAATTCCTGTAGGGATCAGTTCTACAGCAGCCTTGGAAAACAGACTACTTGATTTACAGAAGCTGGTTCTCTGTTGTCTGCGATGCTGTGGTTTGAGAGCACCCATGGCTCAGTGTCTCCATGTGCAGTAGGGTCCATTTTTGTGCTGCTTTCAGCAAGTTCCTGGATGAACATTTATGTCAAATTTTCTAAGTCTATGAAACCTTGAAATGCTCCCTCATCTTTATCTGGTAGTTTCTCCAGAAGACTCTCATGTAGTCACTGTGGAACCTGCAGAAGTGTTTAGTTGGAAAGAAGTTCATCCAACCTTGCAATGGGAACAGAAGGGAGAGAGAAATCCTCAGTACTGGGTGCTGGGTGTGCTGCAGGTGTTCAGGAGGGAGGGCTTGGTGATGAAGGCCTTCATGGAAGCATCAGAGGACCTGCCATGTGTCTTTTTGCTGCTGCAGGGACCCTGTGAAACCTAAATCAAATATGCTGCCATTTTACATGTCTCCTGATGGTACCTCCCAAGGATGCTCTAAGGGGAAATGCAGGGAAGGAGGGTCGGGTGTTTGGTGATTCTTGCCCTGCCACCTCAAGACAGCTGTGGGAGAAGCTGCAGGTCTGGTAGGTGTAACTGAAGACCATCACACTCTCCTATGGGCAGAATTTTCAGGGGACTTTTCTAAACATTTTAGGTACTTAGAGATCTTGGGCAAATAATAACATTGAGGAAAAGTGTCTAAATTACAACTTCCAGTTACATTTCAGCAGCATGCAGCACACTGCATGTTGTAGAATCATAGAAGGGTTTGGGTTGAAAGGGACCTTCCCTTCCAGTGCCACCCCCTGCCCTGGGCAGGGACACCTCCCACCTTGGCCTTGAACCCCTCCAGGGATGGGGCAGCCACAGCTTCTCTGGGCAACCTGGGCCAGGCTCTTTCTCACCACCTTCACACCAAAGAAGTTCTTCCCCACATCTCATCTCCATCTCCCCTCTTTCATTGTCAAACCCTTCCACCTCCTCCTAGGGCTCCCCTTCCTGATCAAGAGTCCCTCCCCAGCTCTCCTGAAGCCCCTTTAGGACCTGGCAGGGGCTCTGAGGTCTCCCTGGAGCCTTCTCTTCACCCGGCTGAATACAACCAACTCTCTCAGTCTGTCTTCAATGGAGAAGGGCTCCAGCCCTCTGATGTCCTGTTCTAACAGCCTACAGTTGATGTCACCGAGCACCATTACTCCTCAGAGCTGAAGTCTGAGATCATCAACCAAGACACACTAGGTCCTCTGAGATCAGGACCCACCACATTCTTCTGTAGTCTTGTCCAAGAATTGGCCTAATAAACTCCATGGATTATTATTATTTTCTTATGTTTAGGTAAAACAGTGCCCCACCCTTCCTGTCTGGAGCAACCTTCCCCTCACTGGAATGATGTTAGAAGGTCCTGTTTCTTCTCTGGCCATGGGGGAGATCTTACCTGGCCATACAGAGAGAAGTCTGTGTTCCTAGAGCTAAGCAAAGATGGGTAGTAATGTTCTGGAATAAGTGTTAAAATGTATTACCTCAAGGAAATACTGATCTTTTGAATGAAGGCAATTTTGAGTCTCAGGGACATTTTGAGCCCTGGGAAGAAAAGTGCATATCTAAAGAAAGAATTCTCCTGAACCAGTGATTTCCAGCAATGGGAACAGGAGGGCAGTGTCTTGCATTGAATCCCAGCCTGGAGTGCTGTACAAGAGCCCTGGTGGGTTTGTCAGTGGATGAGATCGAGAGAGACATTAAAGCTCAACAAGGGAATGTATAGCTAAGAAGAGTTTTCTTTTTTTTACATGCATCTTTCTCCAGAACAGGGAATAATGTTTCATTATATGCAATGTAGGAAATAAATCCATGCTTTACTTCTTTCTTCCTTTAACCTGCGGGGAGGCCAAGTTGAGAGTTACTCCACTGCCAGTCTATAGAGCAGGAGCGGTGGATCCCTCCTGGTGTGCCTTCACCAGAATACAGAACTTAAGGTACTCAGGAGGCAAAAAGGGGCTTCTCTAACAAGCTGGGTGAGTCAGTTTGCAGGCTGGAGCCTTGGTCTTCCCGTGACGAGCATTAGTCAGAGTGTTCCTGGCATGTGGCTGGAGAGTGGAGAGAGTGCCTGGACCTGGAGGATCTCCTGTGAGTTTGCCGGCTCCCGCCGTCCCTTCTGGAGGTTGCTGCAGTTCAGCGCCGTGCAAACTGATCCCTCCACAGAGGTCACCCAGCACTTCTCCTCCTGGGCTGGGGGAAAAGCCCTCCCCAAACATCCCTTGTTATTCTTGATTAGAAGAAAAAAAAACCTACATATGTAGATTCTATTAGGATGGCGAGAGTTTCATTACCGGGCGGACAACAGAAAGCACAAATTTATCAAAGTGAAATGGAAGTCAAGAGAACATACTGTCTAAGGCAACAAGGCGGTTCAGACAGCTCTGCAGCAGCCTAAACACATGACAGACTCAAGCAGCTCCCACCGCTGCCAACACAACTGCTCGCGGGAGCTGCCAAGAAGCCAGATGCTGCTGCTGGAAAAAATATCTTCCAGAGTTTGGCATCGGGATCCTGTGATTACCATCCAAATGGGAGGAGATGGAGTGGTAGAATGTGAGTTTAGTATTTAGCACCCCAGAACTGTGCAGCAGCCTTTGAAGGCAGAGGAAAAAAGTTCAAGCAAAATATTTTTGCTAAAAATATGTTCAGAGAAATGAAGATTTTTTTTTCTTTTCTTTTTCTAAATAGCAGAAAACCAAAACTATTATTAAAACAACGCAAAATATTTGATGTCTCTATCAATTAAACGAGTAAAACCAAAGAGGATTGTGGATTCTTTACTTTGAGTAGATTTTGTTAAGGAATAGTTTTATAAAGGTCAGAGCATGAGCACTTTGTCTCTCGCCTTGTTGCTAATGGAAAGTTCCACTGCAGATAGCATCACAGCGACTCCCCTTCCCAAGATAAATAGAGATGGGTCGGAGCATTCCCGTGTAAGTTTGGGAAGGGTTGGATTGAGATCCAACGTCTGCAACAAGCCCTTCTCTCCTTGATAAACAGAAGGCAAATCCCTGAATCCAAACTCACCCAGGGCTCGGGAGAAAATTGAGCCCCAAACTACTGAAGTTTGGTTCCAAATCTTGCAACTTAGCTCTATGTTTGAAGGTAAAGCAATAGAGGGACAGGACCTTTCTTAAGGAGGTTTTTTGAGGCTGCTCCTGAACCTCCTCGTCCTTTCTGTGGCCAATGCTTTCATTATCTGTGTGACTGTAAAAGGATTTGGAGTCCCTTGTGTCAGGTGAGGGCTCTGTGCCTGCCTGGCTGAGGCTCCCCCATGGTTATGAGCACTCGGAAGGTTGAAATAAGGCAAAGTCTGCTCCCCTGGCCGGCAAGGCTCACCTCTGGTCACCAGTCCCATGCTGCTGTACGTGTGCTGATTCCACTCCAGGACTGGGAATCCTATTATTGTAGTAATAGTAGTAATAGTAATAATAACAACCCAAGTGGGAACTCAGAAACTTACATCTGGAAAGTTAAGAGATGAAGGCTGTTTCATTTTACTTGTATTTTTGGGTTGCTTATTTTTATGGCGGGTCTGTATTTCAACAAATGTTATCTCCTTGATTATTGTAACATAAGACTAGATCATCTTAAAGGTCCCTTCCAACCTAGATGATTCTATGATTCTATAGCAGAAAAAAGTAAACAAATCCGTTAGACATCATCCCCCATACCCCGCTCTCTGGGCACGTCAGATCCTTCTGGAGAAGAGGTTGGAAGAGATGCAGTGAGCGTGTTCCCTCACTTGGGATCTGTCCCAGGGGTGTTGTCCATCAGTGCCTTCTCCTTCAGGGAGGTTTGTAAAAGCGAGGAGGACCCCATGGCAAACCCCTGCGTGTCCTGGAGGCCTCGGGCTGCGGCATTCCTGGTGGAGGGCCACAAAGATGCTCAGAAGGCTGGAGCACCTCTCCTGTGAGGACAGGCCGAAAGAGCTGGGCTTATTCAGCCTGGAGAAGAGAAGGCTCCAGGAGACTGTAGAGCAGCCTTCCAATATCTTCCAATATTCTTTGGTCTGATTGTGGTGAGACCCTGGCCTAGGTTGTCCCAAGAAACTGTGGCTGCCCTGTCCCTGGAGGGGTTCAAGGCCAGGCTGGACAGGGCTTTGAGCAACCTGGTCTGGTGGGAGGTGTCCCTGCTCAGGGTCAGGGTGGGTTGGAACTCGATGATCTTTAAGGTGCCTTCCAAATCTAATCATTCTATGATTCTGTGATTCCTGGCCAATGCTGTTCCTCTCCTGGGCACAGCCTGAGTCCCAGCTGACCTGGCTGATGAAGCTTGCCTCCTTGAAGGCCACAAGGGTGCCAGGTAACTCCTTACCTAGTGCAGCTTTTAATATAGCTGACAGTGTGAACTGATAAATTCATGTTAATTCCACAGCAATCAGATGAGATAATCCAAAAATGTCCTGATTATCCTTTAAATTGACCAATTACTCGCCCACATGTATCTGATGGTCCTCACCAGATTCTCTTTGGACATTGCTGTTTCATAAGGCTGTTTGACTTGGGAAGGGGGAAGCCAAGGTGTTTCCAGGTGAAATGACAGCAGGACACTGACAAACTGCTCTGGCGTCCCCTAGTCCATCCTGGAGACTGGGACAGATCTGTTTCTCGGCCCTCAGCCAGGCCAGGAGCTCTGATGGGAATGAGCTCCAAGTTTGATCAGTGTCAGATGGTGGAGATCATTGCTTTTTAAAAAAAAAAACAGAAAAAAACAACAACAAAGGATGTGGGTGGCATCTTATCTTGGGGACCCACTTCCATTTGCCTGTGTATGCTGTTGACCCTGACAGTGGTGACAGTCCCAGGTGGACAAGAGTATCCAGACTTGCCTTTTCACTTCACATGGGAAAGAAATTTTATCTGGTCTGATTAACAGATAGGAATTTTTTTTCCCTGGCAGAAAGCATTTCGAACTGTAATTTGAAATATGTCTCTGCATTATCACTTTTCTAGATTTCCCCTGTCATTTGACTGCGTGTGTTCAGAGGCACGTGTGCCCTCCCAAGCTCAGGATCAGGTTTCCCGCTTTTAACTCCTGCCTTCCCTAAATGTTATTGCAGTGTCATCAGCAGTAGCTCTGTTTCTACTATTTCAGAATCCATAAATTAAAATGATGTGTTCTTCAGGTCTTCTTTAAGTCCTTGATGGTGACGTTATTCAATCAATCAGCTTAATAAAGGCTCCCAGAGTTCCTGACGTGATGAAGCCTCTCCTCAATCACTAATTTTGACCTGGGGTAATATGCTATGTAACGCTGTTCTGGCATCCAATTTGTATACTGGCCGCTGGAAATGCAATTTGGTTGTGCTTCACAAGAGCTTAAATTGCTAGGAGACTTTAAAGAAATGACCAGGTTTTCTAATGCTTTGCATAGGTTTTCAGTTGAACTTTGGGAAAGAAAAGAGGGGGGAACGAGCCTTTGCAGCAATTAAGTGGCCACCTGCCTCTCTAAGCAGCGCCCTCCTTGGCCACTCCTGGAGGACACTGCGCTCTCTATGCCTTTTCCAGCCGTGCGGGACATCTGGATACCGTATGTGAGACTTTCTCTTGGTGCCTGCAGGTGCTGAGGAATCTTAGCTGTAAATGTACTTGTCTGCAGTCGCTTGCATTAAGAGGCAAGACGTCTCTTGAAATAGCTTCTGAAATTAAGACGCTGTTAAGATTTGGGTAGCTAAAAGTGTGAGTGCATTCTGGCCACTTTGAAGAGGTGCCATAGCCAAACTCTTTCCCTGGTGGGTGCTTTACCACCAGTCCATAGATGCCAAGTGTCTTAGGTGTGGGGCTGTCTTTGCCCACTCACACTTTCATGCGTTACCTTCTAGCAGAGACTCTGAGTCCATGGACAAGATTGAGTTACCGTGAGATTATCTTAGCTGTTAACCATCAGCATCTCAGCCACTCTTCAGTCTTTGCCCGTGCTTGCTTTTCCCCCGGAGGAAAAGTACATGAGCTTTTGTTCTTGGAGAAACAGACAGCTATAAGGTGCTGTAAATTGGATTTACACAATGGTGTAAATTGTATTTATCTCACTCTAACTTCTCCATGTACCCACACCCTTTGCAAGATTTCATACCTGGATGGATCCACCAGACTATACAGGGGACATGAAAGGAAAAGCTGTGTATGATTCACGATACAGGACTTTTATCCTCGGAATTGGCTGATTTAACCTCTTCCCATCAGTTTACTTGGAGAAACTAGCCCATTGCACAATAAACCAAGCCAGCACTAGTTTCAAAACATGTGAGATTGAGGATACTTTGGATCAGGAACCACAGGTTTAAATCAACTTCAAACAACATGCAGCAAGTCACAGTTTGTCCTTCTGAACAGAAATGTAACGGAAAGCTTCTGAAAAACTGCAAAAACCAAACCAAGCAACAGTTACAGCTCAAGCTAGACACTCGCTTTGCCAGCTGAGAAACATGCCTTTTTCTGGGGAGAACTGCAAAGATATTGGATGGCTCCCTGTCTCCTCTGCTGGGGCAAGGAAAGGACCTCTGTTGAGGGGGTGGCCAGTCCCCTTGAGAGGATAACTCCATGCAGCTTTCTCACTCAGCTCAGGGACAATGCCCTCCCAAAGTCTGTGTTAACCTTTGAAAACTTACATGGTCTTACATAAAAAACTTGAGTTAAGTAGCTTAATTCATACTAGAATCACCTACTGCCACTCATTACAACCGTGGTTTATTATATTATGTTACAGACAAGAGCTGGTTTTAGGAACTGTTGGTTACCTTCTCGTGTTAGTATGCTGGCGTTTGGTTGTCTAGAGAAATACCCGAAGCTCACCTTCCAGGCATGATCTATTTCTCATTTTTGACTCCACTCTGGTGAGACCCCACCTAGAGCACTGCCTCCAGCTCTGGGGTCCTCAGCACAGGAAGGATATGGACTTGTTGGAGTGGGGCCAGAGGAGGCCACAGAGATGTTGATAGGGCTGGAGCCTCTACTGTGAGGGCAGGCTGAGAGAGTTAGTTGTGTTCAGCCTGGAGAAGAGAAGGCTCTGGGGAGACTTCAGAGCCTCTTCCAGTCCCTAAAGGGGCTCCAGAAAAGCTGTGGAGGGACTCTTGATCAGGGAGGGGAGCCCTAGGAGGAGGTGGAAGGGTTTGAGACTGAAAGAGGAGAGATGGAGATGAGATGTGGGGAAGAACTTCTTTGGTGTGAGGGTGGTGAGAGCCTGGCCCAGGTTGCCCAGAGAAGCTGTGGCTGCCCCATCCCTGGAGGGGTTCAAGGCCGGGTTGGAGGGGGCTTTGAGTAACCAGGTCTGGTGGGAGGTGTCCCTGCCCAGGGCAGGGGGTGGCACTGGAAGGGAAGGTCCCTTTCAACCCAAATAATTCTATAATTAATCTTTCTGTCTGAGGAAAATACCTTTATTTTACCTTTATCTGGAGCTGTCTTGGTTTGGTCTCTTGACTATCATGTGGAGACATAATCTGCTTGGACTGTGAAACATAAGCCTTTAAAGTTCACATACCAAGCACTTAAGGCTGTTACAGTGTCCTCTTTTCCTGGGAAGCAGGACTCTACTCATTAGGTGCAAGTCACCTAGACTGAAAAGCTGCTGGTCATTCCCTCAGGTCATCGGCTCCAATTACCATAGCAGAATAGTATCACCCATAACAACCTAAGTAAATCAGGAAGTCACCAAACAAGGGAAGTAATTACAGCTTCTTTCAGTACTGAAAAAGCAACCTGTTCTTTTACGACCCATCAAAACCATGTGTTTGCCTTTAGTGGTTAAAATAAAGGGTGTGCAATTTGGGAATAATCCAGCTATGAAGTTTCCTTAGTAATTGGCAAGTCCTGAAAGGTTTTCACTTCTGCAATTTTAAGGTGGTGAGCATGAGATTAATTTAATTTTCTTTTAGATTAGCCTTTAAGGGACACTGCAAAACCAAGGAGTGACATTTGCAAATGGTGAACCCACACTTCAGCCATTTCACATACAAATAATTTTGTTAACTACCTTTAAATTTCATTTATGATTTAGTCATGCTGTAAACCCGAGTGTCAGTCACTGTGGCTGTATCAAACATTTCGGCTTCGATAAAATACTCACCACTTCCAGAAAAAGGTCTAGCGAGTTACCCAACCCTAAGAGTACTACTATCAGTTTACGTAACCCGCTCTTGTTTTTCAGTCTTCATTTCAACACACCCATTCATTTGATTCAGATTCAATTGATTCTGGGCAAAAAAAAAAAAGTATTTGTTTGCGGTAAGCCTATATGCATTACTTCTTTTTATAAAGCACTTTCCACAGGTCCGGGGGACGGGCACGTGTCCTTCGTTTAATGGCAGGACCTTCTGCAAATCTCAGCATGAACATATATTCTGGTTTTTTGGGGCATTTTTGGATGTTTTTTTTTTGTTTTTTTAAAAAAAGCCAGATCGCACACGGTACTCAGCTCTGTGCTTAGACTGAGCATATGACTAATCTGGCTGAAATCAGTGGGATGACTCAAAAATGCTTAAAATTATCTGCATCCCTGCCCCAGGGCCAAGACGCAGGATGTTTAATGCTGGGGGAACGTTTTTCACCTAAATGACGGCTCATTCACTCTTTTCTTTGGATGAAAAAATAGAAAGCAAAATAACAAATAGATTAGGATATTGCTCCTGACCTTTGTGTAGGGAGAGCGTCTAACTATTACATCTCAATTTTAATGGAAAAATTCAGTCATTAGATCATCATGTTGCATCGCTCTGCATTTATCCAAGGGTCAGGTGTCAGGTTTTCAGTGTCCTTTGTGTCATATATTTTTCTGGACAAAGGTGGCCTGTTTTGTTCTGTGAGTGAACTATCTGCAATGCTCTGCCTGTTTCTTAGGTGTGTTTGTTGCCGGCGAAGCAAACGGCTGTATCTCCAGTAGGCTGCGACCAAGCACTGGGCCGTAGAGATGCTCTCAAGCAGTTGGCGTTCCTGAGAAAGAATCATAGAATCATAGAATCATTTAGGTTGGAAGAGACCCCTGGGATCATCAAGTCCAACCATCAGCCCTACTCTACAAGTTCTCCCCTACACCAGATCCCTCAACACCACATCTAATCTGCTCTTAAACACAGTCAGGGAGGGGGACTCCACCACCTCCCTGGGCAGCTGATTCCACTGACTGACCACTCTCTCCGTGAAAAATTTTTTCCTAATGTCTAGCCTAACCCTACCCTGCTGCAGCTTGCAGCCATTCCCTCTTGTCCTGTCGCTCATTGCCCGTGAGAAGAGACCAGCACCAATATCTCTACAGTGCCCTTTCAAGCAGTTGTAGAGAGTGATGAGGTCTCCCCTCAGCCTCCTCTTCCTCAGACTAAACAACCCCAACTCCCTCAATCGATCCTCATAAGCCTTATTCTCCAGGCCTCTCACCAGCTTCGTTGCCCTCCTCTGTACTCGCTCCAGCACCTCGATATCTCTCTTGTGCTGAGGTGCCCAGAACTGGACACAAGACTCAAGGTGTGGCCTCACCAGTGCTGAGTACAGGGGAGAACTGAAACCTAAGTGTATGCTCAGCATTTAGCCATCTGTGAGGGCTAGATCTGTGGCTTCCCAACAAACCATCCTTGGCTTTCCAATATGCTGGAAAATTTGCCCACTGCTGGAAGATTCACAGCGTGTTAGGTCTTTTTTTCGGTTTTAAAGGTTTGGAGTTTTGTCCTATAAACTGGCCACAAAGGTCTTCCCAAACTAAGAGCAAGGGCAGGATGTGCTCAGAGCAGCGATGCTGGCTGCTGATGAAAATTGGGAGAGAAGAAGAAAATGGCAGCACCCTTCATTGCTGAGCTGTTTCCAAAGGCTCCCTGCTCCCCGCGTTCTCTGCCGGGGTTTTCCCAGACCCGCTGTACGTTCACTGATTCATCCTCTCCAGTGCCGAGACACCTAAAGGTTTCCAACAGAAGGCAAGAAACCAGGTCAGCAGAGTGGAAGTAACCAAGGAAGAAAAACACATATTCTTGTATTGGGAGAAAAGTCAGGGGAAAACAAAGTATAAAAAATTAATGCGGTGAAGTGGAATTTAGAGAAAAAAAAACAAAGAAAACACCCACAGAGTGGATTTGCAAACCAGCATCTGACAGCTGTAGCATATTCCGTGTCTAACATCCCAATGGCTCAATGAGAAAAGCAAAGCTAATGGTCCAGGCTCTGAAAATCCCACGCCCGAGCTGTTTCGTGTCTACTCCATAGAGCTGCGCTTTAGTTACGTTTGGCCCTTAGCCCATCGGGGAGCAAGATAACACGAGCAAGGGTGCCATGAAAAAGATGGTGAAATATTCTCTGGCAGAAAGCAGGAGGGTGTCCTTTGTGTTATGTGCTCGTCCCTCAACAGCCTGAACAGAGCACCCCAGGCTGGTTTGCAGGACTTTCAAGGGAACACCTGCAATTCTGTGTAGACCAGCTTGCCCAGCAGAAACCCACTGAACTGACAACGAGGGCAAATTCCCTTTTTGTTGCTTCCCATTAGCTCATACCATTGACCCTTTCCCCGTTCCTTTCCAGATTTTGCTTTTCAAAGCAGCTGCCGGCACAGCTGGTGGTGTGTGGCTCGCACACTGACAGCAGTGGGTTCCTCACCTCAAAATGTGGACATTTCAGGCCAAAAATATTTCAGATCTTATTCCACAAGCATTTATGGGCTCCTTCAGGACCATATCACAGCCTGCACTGGGTCCCCACGAACGCAGCTCGCTGATCCTGCCACCAGCATGCCCTCTAACTGGGGCAATGGTAGCCCCAGCAAACACGCTGCACGCAGATTGATTTCCCTCTCATTTTTGCAGCTGAAGCCAACTGGGAATGTAAACCACACTGACCAAGGAAAGTTGGGGAAATTGCCAGTGAAGGCAGAAAAAAAAAGAAAAGGAAGGAAGATGTGGAAAGCAGGAGGTAAGAAAATGAACGCTATTTATTTAAGGCTCAGCATGTTGATTTGGGTCAGGCCTCGCAAAGCGGTCAAATGTCTACAGAAGTGACCTTCCCTTTGGTAGAGAATAAGACCCTGGGTCAGTGTTCCAGTCTCTGGGAGGGTATTAGCCGGATTAATTGTTTGGCAGAGACACTGGGTGGGTACAAAAGTTAAAACCTCATCTGTCAGTGCCATTCTGGGGGGTTGGTTGGTTCAACATGCTGTAGGGTATGATGCCAGTGAGGAAATTCCAATTCCAGTCTAGATTCAGATGTGGAAGGAAAATACAAACATCCAAAATGCCTTTCACCTAAATTTTAAGAGTGTTCAGACCCAAAGGTTGGCTTTGACTCTATGAAGGTAAACTTAGTCCTCTAGAGGGCATGGTTACACTGATTATATATTTAATAATTAACTAGTATTACCTTGGCTATCTGTTCACTATTACTGGTATAAATCAGGAGTCAATGGACTGACACAGGTAGAGTTGTCTTTAAACCTTGCTGTAAAGTTTTTCATATAATCTCTCTTCTTGAGGAGGCTGATCCTGTATGGGCCAGGAGGTTTGTGTTTGATTACTAGGGAAGCTTTGCAAGAGGTAATTATCATAGAACCATAGAATCATAGAGTGGCTTGGGCTGGAAGGGAAGGGACCTTAAAGACCATCAAAGAAGGTCATGATGGTATCCATAGCAAAACAATTAAGTAATATAGGCAAAATCCTGCTGCATCTGGATTTCCCTAGATAAAAATCTTAGAATCACAGAATGGTTTCAGTTGGAAGAAACCTTAAAGTTCATCGAGTTCCATCCCCCCTACCCTGGGCAGACACCTCCCACCAGACCAGGTTGCTCAAAGCCCCATCCAGCCTGGCCTTGAACCCCTCCAGGGATGGGGCAGCCACAGCTTCTCTGGGCAACCTGGGCCAGGCTTTCACCACCCTCACACCAAAGAAGTTCTTCCTGAGGTCTAAATCTTTCCTTGCTACCAAAATCCAATGTGAAAATAGGTGGATCTGTTTTTCACATGTACTTATGCTCCTTCTTTGGTTAGTCCCAGCATCCCTCGGGATGCCTGGGCCGGGTCATCTGAATAGCAGCACAGTATGGGGATTCACGTCCATCCTTCTTGGAAAGTGTGGCAGCTCCAGACACTAGATGACAATTATTTGTGTTTGGGCAATCTGGTGGGTGAACTCATCCAGCCAAATTTTCAAAGTTAACAAGATTGTGCAGATGTAAACGTGGCCACCATTGGTCTCACTGCATGTGTCTCCCTGCTGGGCAAGGAGGTTTGAAGCCGGGACCTCGTCAGGCAAAGGAAGATGCTGCATGAGCTGATCCAAAAAATCCACCTCCTCCACTGAGGCAGCACAAACCGTGCAAAGCCCTTTTAATCAGGGAGTCCTGTCTTTATAGAGCTTGCACAAGGTTCACTTGTCTGTAATGCAAACACCTGCATTTTATTCAGTTTTACAATATTTAAATCCCCTTATAAAATAAACGGCTACTTGCTGGAACGTTTCCCATGCTGTATGTCCAAGATCTGATGAATTTAAAAGCTATTTTCTAAGATGCATTGGAGAAAGAGAAGGACTGAAAGCAGCCATCAGATAGTGTTACAAGTAGAGAAATACCAGTCTATTCTTTGTGGCTTCCTTCAGCTTCTGAGTACGTTCCACAGGCATAAGATGTTAGGTTTGCTTTCTTGAGTCATGCAGAGTGCCAAACCAACACCTAGGATCTGAGAAGCACATTAATCTGCACTAATTCGTTATCATCACTTGAGTCGTGCCACACAGGATCCCTTTACTTCTCTTTTTTGGTTACACTTGGAAGTCCTCCTTCAGCCATCTTCCTTGTCCTGGACCATAATGATTACGGTCTTACATTTCCTCAATTTGCTGGTAAAAAAAAAACCCAACCCATGTTGTCTCTTTTTGAGTTCTTTCTCATGGCTGGGGAAATTATATTCTTAACGGGTTTAAAAGATACCTACTGGCCTGTGGGTGAACCAGATGCCTTGGGTTGAATCTGTGCTTCCCATTTCAACATGAAGATTACAAGGGCTGGGCTGCCCTTCCCTTGGGCTTTTGCTGCTTACAAACATTTGCCAAAGCCAACGTGGTTCGTTGCCTCATACAACTTCATCCTCAGTGGGTTTGCAGGAAGAATACAGCCTAGAAGCGAGTCTGGTCCCAGAATTTGATGTTGATGATGGTCTGACCTTTCTCTGAAAGTGGATTAAGGTGTTCTGAGTGATAGCATAAATCTCTCTTTTACCGCCAAGAAGTGATACGCTCTAGGCCGGGTTTGTGAAAGGGCTGAATTAGCAATTCCTCCTGAAAAATTCAGGCTGAATTTTCATGCACAAGAAAACACCTCTTCATAGCTTAGTTTCTCACAAAGATTTGAATTTACTGTATGCATCCAGTTTAACTTTTGTTCTCTGTTTTTAGGAGTTCAGCCAGGCAAAACTCTCCTTCAAAATAGAAAAAAAAATGATGTAATTTTCTGTTCTGCCTTTTGTCTTTATTTTCAGCTAATACTTGGATTTAACAGCCGCAAGGATTTCCTGCAAGAGCTAAACCAGTGCAAATCTTCAGCTGATTTCTTTGTGCTCGGCCTGCCTGTCTCTCCCTGTGTCTGATCTTAATTGAGGAGTTTCGGAGGTGGATGTGTCCTGGGTTTAAATCAGCAGGTCCCTGGCCTTAGACACCTCATCTCTGTTACAATGCTATTATCAGCATTAAAAATTACAGTACGAAATCCTTACGCCAAGCAAGTTCTGAAGCTGCAGTTCCATGGCCAGAGGTACTCCAGTTGGCTCGTTGACAGGAGATCCAGATACCTCGGCATTACGCCGTGGTCTGCGGCGTAGACATCCCTTGACACCACTGTGGGCTGGACGCACTTGTGTAATTTTTTGTGCAGGATGAAGGCCATGGGAGAGGAAGGAGGGGGTTGGAACAGGGTCGTGTTGGCTTCAATGCTGGACATGCTGTCTCAGATCATTGTTACTGCAATCCTTTCATTCTAATTCATCCATATCAACCATTTTTAGGTCTTTTCAGCATTTCACTCTTGCCATCATGCTGAAGAAGGCTCTGGCCATGCTTCATTATGCTTGGCTGATGTCAGTGAAGCAGTGAGTGACACCGTTATCCAAGTCTATCTCTCCACCACAACGCAGACAGCCAACCGCTGTTGGCCCCAATGGATATTGCTCAGCAGATCTTTGTCAGGCTTGTTCAAACAAGATACGTTACCACTGACCTACCAGCTAAAAGTTCATGCCTCCCACTCCAGGATACTTCTTGTCTTGGTGTTATTTGTTCATTGAAATAATTACTTATTGTGAGATTATCACATTAAGAGGGAATTTATTTTTTGGTTTGTTTTAGGAAGAATGGCATTCTTCTTGCTATCAGATGCTGGGTAGGTAGTTTATTCTTTTGCTTTCTATTCCAGTGTGGGTTTGGGTTCATGAAAATAAGAGAAGCTAAGTCTCAAACAGAGCCAACTGCTTTACAAACCTCCCCAAGCCTTTGCCAATTTAATTCATTGCTGGCTAACACAGCTCAGGCTTCTTTTAAGTGAAAGGTGCCAATCACACGGAATTATACGGTGGTTTTGAACAAAGCCAACTCACCTGTTTGCTGGAGACTTGAATCAGACCACCAAATGCATTTTCACTTACGCCTAGAAATGAGCCAAACCCACAGAGTCCAGATCCAAATCTGGCTTCAGGCTCTCATGCTCTTGATTCTAATGGGCTCTATGGCTTCTTTATTTAAAACGCCATGGGGATATATCAAAGAGTAACTTCAGGTTAGGCCTCTGAGGCATGACAGAACATCCAGTCCTGGTTCAGAGCCCCCACAGAGCATGGCCTAATGAACTTTTCACTCCCAGGACAAATTAATTTACATATTTTGTTCTGATCTACTTTTGATGACTTCTGGGCTTTTACTTTTCATTTCCTCAGTTCCCCAATCTTCCATACAAGATCCTAGCTCAGTTCAGGCATTGTCCATCAAAAACGACTGTGGTCCATCTTGGTCTCACGATGCTTTCTTCATGCGTAGAGCAGCATGCATTTTGGATGTGGCAGCTGAAACAGCTCATTTTTTTTCATATTCCTTGACTGAATTCAGGGGAGCTGGATGTGCTGGGACCACAAGGAGGAAGGTTAAATTTCATCAAGCCTTTTTTCAAACAAAATGTAAGAGTTAGCATTTGCTCTGGGGGCTGATGCACAGACCCGTGCATCTCATTTGCACCCTCTGGATCTCAGGTTCAAATCTAACAGAATGAACAAAACTCTTCATCTTTCTAAGACAGGGGCACTACATTCTGTGCAGTCTACTGCATTAAATTACTTCGTGAGACACCTTGAGAGTCAAGGTCCTGGCATCCTTGTACAAATACCATAAGAGAACCTAGAACTTTTGAGGCAGGGGGTTGTCTTTGAGTCTGCAGTCTAAACGTTTCTGTGATCCACCAGAAAGTATTGGCCACCAGACAGCCAGCATGGTGTTGAGGGGTGATACCCGTTCTGTAAAACCTTAATTTCTGAAGAGTGTGACCACATCAAGCCCAGCAGCTCTGGGGAGGGGTGTGAGTGGAGGTTCCCTGGGGACAGAGGTCAGGCGTGGGGCTATAGGTCTGTGGAACTGTAGCATTTCCGAGTTGAAGTTATTATTACTGTGTTTTCAAATTTCCTTTCAAGTTCCTAATTACCAACAGCCAAACCAAAATAGCTCGAAGCCCTGAGTCTCTCTGTCCATCCACAGCCTAACGGCATTGCCAAGCCATATTCTGTTACACTACTTAGTACAAATTGTTTTCTGTCCCTCCAATGCATTTCTAGTTTTAAGTAATACTTTTTATTTTGATTCTGTTTTTGCTTCTTTCTCCTTCACTGACTTTACCTCTGATGAGTCCCTTGCCATCACAGATGAAGGGCTAATTTTTTTCAGGTCAGTTTGTGGGAATTTAGGTAAATAAGTGGGTATTCCCATAAATCATGTAGTTTCAGAGGTCAGTGAAAGTGCATATATTTCCATTGCCTCTGGAGAGATTTTTAACCTTAGCTTCTTGATAAATCAATTAAATTTCCTTTTGCTGGCAGAAGTGAGAATAGCACTGTTTGCGGACTCACTGCATGCACATTTGGCATGGGACTTGGGGAATGTGGCTGCCTTAATTGCCTTCCCTGGAGAGTCCATCCTGAACGCCTGGATGTGACCAAATTTCCCCCTGGCTGCAGTGGCAGATTGAGCTGGGGAAGGAGAGCAGCAGCATAGCCCATGCAGGTGGGCACCACTCCCCTCCCAGCCTCTCCCCACACAGAACCACAGCCTGCTCTCCTGAGAGGAGGAACTATTTTTGCAGTAAAAAACGGAAAGGACCCGAGTGCAGGATAAGGACAGAGAGAGTGGAGTAAGGAATGCCATCCCCAAAATGAGTTTTAAAAAAAAAAACAACAAACAGATGTAGAAACAGGTGTTCAGGATATGTCTTTCCCACCTTACATCCCTGTCCAAGCTAATCCACAGTTGAGGACACAAAACAGGACAAGCATTCCTCCTTCTCCCAATACAACTGCATTCATTCTTCCCTCCCACAGCTTTCAGCACCAGGCATATTCCCTCCACACAGAGCATAGCTCGCATACCTCCTCCACCACAAACACACATCCTACTCATGGTCTTCCACACTTGCAAGTGCAGAGCGAGTGGAGAATGTTATACTTACTTGGGTATTGGCTGTTGCCCCAAGGAGATCCTCTTTATCTCCCCATGTTCTTCTCGGTTGCAGAAGTTCAGGCGGTACCGAGGTGCTTCCTCTTCTTTAAAAATAGTCTATGAAATCAAGGGAGGAGATGCAATTAGGCACTTGTTTCAGTTACATAGAAATGAGTATCATGTTCAGGTAGGAAAAAAACGTGTCTGTTCACATGCAGATCTCACCCACAAGTGGCTCTACACGCCCAATTAAGAGTTCTTCTGAGACAAAAGGCAAGTCATGGTGTTTGCAGTAGAACATCTAGGCTACTAATGCTGATCAAAGTGTTTTGAATGAAAATGCTGAATAATTCAAACTAATAAGAGTAAGGCATGACTATATTTCATTGTTTTGCTCCTGGTAGACAGGCACTCAGGTGTGCAGTGCAGCATAAAACGGTTAATTCTTCATGATGCCAAGATACCGCTAAGTAGTCATCGAAAGGACATGCCAGGTAAGGAATTGTAGCCTTCACGGTGTTGAGAGAGGTAGAAGGCTCCCTAGAGGCCCTAGAACTATCCTTTTCTTACCATGGTATCGTTAGTAGTTGTACTAAAGTCTCCAGGAAGAGGCAATGAGATAGCCAATGCTTCTTCTAACTCTATACCACTGCAGTGGCAGCCCTAGTAGGTTTTTGCGGCATTTATGGCTATAAGATATCCCAGATAAGCCATCCTGGGGCCCAATCCCCATGGGAATGCTGTGTGCCAGTTGTTCCAGGACTTCTGCTTGTTTGCAGGATGCGGTATTTGCACTCAGCCACTTTCATTTCCTGCCTAATCAAGGGAATGAGGAGGATGGCCAACATTTCACCAGTTGCCACAGGCCTTTTTACCTCTCTCTGCCCATTCAGGTCACCTTTCTTTCACTCACACCTGAGGATCCCCATAGGTGAAAAATTATTGCTGATGTAATGATGCAGTGAATAATAAATTCAGGAAATGTGTATTTAAAGGTTACAACTTGATGGAAAGTCAGGAAATGTGAGGGTGGTGAGGCACTGGAACAGTTTGCCCAAAGAAGTTGTGGAAGCCCCATCCCTGGGAGTGTTCAAGGCCAGGTTGGACAGGGCTTTGAGCAACCTGGTCTAGTGGGAGGTGTCCCTGCCCAGGGCAGGGGGTTGGAACTTTATGATCTTTAAGGTCCCTTCCAACTCTATCCATTCTAGGATTCTAAATTGCACTGATGGTACAAAGCCTTAAATGTCTGCAAGTCTGGAACTACTCAAATTCAGCCTCGAGTCACCGTATTCTGCACTGAGAGGTGAGACATTTGTACCTTCCTGGATGGGATAGGAAAGAAAATGATGTTTCTATTCTGAGTCACACTTCTGGAATTCTGTATGACATACCAGAAGCCCCTGGACACAGGGCTGGGAGCGTTCTGCTGCAGTTCTCCACACCTCCATCATGTTTTCGTTCCAAGAGGTTCATCTGCAGCCCTCATTTCAGTCTTCACCAGGTCAGAGGGGCTGCAAAGTGAAAAGGAGGAAAAAGAATTAACTTGGTGGAATTAAGAAAGAAAGAATTAACTTGTGGAAATCCTACTCTTGCATTTGCCCTGGCTGCTAGATGTGGAAGTGGCTGCAAGTTTTGGACTTCAGCAGATTTTTACTTCTGATTGACTGATATTTTGCGGGAAGCTCTTGAAGGGGTTGACGTGTCGCCCAAACCTCCTCGCCCGGTCTCTTGGCACCCAGCACAGCTGTCAAGGGGTCTAAAGCTAGGCTGGAAATGTGCAGCCAGGGAGTCTCACCATTAATTCTAGCATTTCGTCCTGTAGATCTGACCTCTTTAAGAGTGATTTGATGTTTCTTTAAGCAACACCCCGTCTCTATGAAGAAATGCCAGCAGAGGAGAAGTTTCAAGCTTGCTATTTTTACTTAAGCTGTTGGAACGGTATGGACATAAAGTAAGTAACTGGACCAGCCAACAGGGTGTCTGTCAGTCAGTGACTCAGTCTTCAGATCAGGCAGATGCAAGCCCATATAAACAGGTTCAGCCCAAAAGTCATGATAATAAATAATTTATTTCCTTACATTTCCAAACACCAGATACAGTAAAGTGAGTGTTTTCTTTGGACGCAGGTGTTGCTGGTCGGCTGTATTTGCTTTCTGCACCAGCAATAACATGTTCTGAATGAGTGGAGGGAGACTCCGACCACTGTTCTGCCGGAGCCTGCTCGCTTCTTGGTTGAAGTCTTAGGAAATTGCTCAGAAATAACTTCATGCCCTGTTTCGAGGTACGCAGCATCGTCAGGTTTGCACTCCGTGGCTTGGAGCACTGCAGGGATCGAATCAGCCAGGTGGACATCTGGAGAAGGCTGACTTTTAAGGTGGTTTTTTCCTCATCGTCACAGGATTACTGAGTCACACGCAGCGCATGTGAAGCATCCCAGGACACCTAAAGATGACTTTAGGTTGTGTGAACTGCCACCTAAAACTGGGGAAAGGAATATGTGGCAAAACACTTAGATGCAGAAACATGGAAGCTTGACAGGGAATACTTCTATGGACACTGTCTTCATCCAGAATCCTCTGCTGGACCCACGTGCCACTCTTCTTGCAAAGGAGATAAGGGAGTCCAACCAGGAGTCACCCTAAAATACTATTGCCTGCAAATTGGAAGCATGATGCTTTGAGATCTTTTCTGTCCTGTCAGAGGATACCTAGAGGTAAATAAATAGGTCACACGGTGATATCAAAGAAGACCTCTTGTCCAGGGCTGCTTTGGGCAGGTCCATGGCATGAGCCTTCTCTTCCCTGGGACCCTACTCACTAGCTTGACACGGGAGGCACAGGCTGTGGAGTTCAGGGCATGGGACTACCTTGACAAGTGTGTCAGAAGGAAAGTCCTTGCAGAAGGATGAGATTCTTGTCCCCAGTCATCTCTTAAAGCAGGGCTCTGTGGGATGGGGACACTGAAATACGCGATGAGGACAGCAGCTCTCTCCAAGGAGCCCATGGGAGCTCCAAGAGCAGTCAGTTATGCTGTTCAGAAGAGCCTGACCGAATCTACAGCCACATGAGTTTGATGTGGTTGGAACAGACTGGTCTGTGATGGTTTAGGGCTCATATCAGGTGGTCGTGAAGCATTTGAGGTGCCTGGTGGTCTGAGGCAAACTTTTTAATAACTTACCTGTTCATATTCTTGCTGCCTGCACGCTGAGTCACATCTAATACAGCAGGAAAAATACACACACAAAAGTGCAGATAAGGTTTCCAAATATTTCAAATGCTCCCTGTGAGCTGTATTTAGAACAGAATTCATCAAAAAGCTCGATATGATCTTACCAGGAGAAAGGAAGAATAAAGCATGCCGTATCATAAACAGCATATTCCAAGGTAAATGGTCTCTCAATCTTCTTACCCACACACCTGACTTTGAGGACAAACAATGTGAACTGTCATGGAAATCTTTAGCCAAGCTCTCTGTTCAATGTGGTCGCCTAGGAAGGCTTACAAATAGATATTCATCTTTAATATCCTCTGGCTGGGCGTGTATTGTATTTGCCTCATCCAGGAGAAGATGCAAACCACTTTTCTCACTCAGCTCCCAGAGTAACGTGGCAGATGCAAACCTGGGGTCACACACACCTGCATTTGCAGCAGCCCTGTGGGCATCTATAAATTGAGACATTGGTCTCTCTCCATTTACAGATCAAATGCCATGAGTTTACAGGTAAGAAGTGAAAAGCCTTTTGTAGCTGCTAACTCTGCAAACTCCGAGCAGGCTCTGCAAGTCGAAGCTGCTGATAGGTTTATTAACAGTAGCAGTAACGGTCCAGCAGGTTGATAAGCGTAGAGATGACTTGTCTTCCCTGTGTAGCTACAATTATTTGTGAAAATATCCTTATGGAGCCGATGGGCAAGAAGGAGCGCTTTTTAATCATCATCACTCCCTTGGGTACAACTACACTTCCAACACCTGCAGTGAGCACCTCTGCCAACTAAAACACCTTGCTTCAGAAGAATAACTAATACTTTAGAATAACTATTAAAGTAACTAATTCTTCTTTGAAAAGTGGAGGATTAGGTTCCTATGTCCTAGAACAGAGCACCCAGGACAGTTTTGCTTGAAGCTTTGGGAAGAGGTGGAGTGGATTGCTTTCCCATAAGGTCCTTCATCAGTGGACACTTGCAGGTTGGGGCATGGAAAAATAAATAGCAAAGCAGGTACAATCACTGACAAATACTCTTCCAAGCTGGGCTGTCAGGCTGGAGGCTCCGACCTATCAAATACTTTGTCAGTCTCAGCAAGCTGGTAAATAAAGAAAAGGTTCTTCCACATAAATCTTTGTAGCTGATGCTCACAAAGAGTGCTTTCAGCCCAAGCTCTTGCTTCAATGCTCTCCAGCTTAGGGGAGAGCACAGGGAGTCTTATTCACGCATCCAGCAGCAGTTTATGACAGGCACCATCTCATCTCAAGAGTCTGACATATGCGTGCATCCTTGTCCAATTCGCAAATGCTCGCATCTAAAAGTTTAATAAGCTCTTCATTTGATTTCTTAATGTTTTTCACAGAAAGTGAACATTTTTCCTGGCAGAGCAGGGACTGTGAGCTCTTTTATCTGCACCCCATAAAGGGCTGGGATGACTCTTTGAGCTTGGCCAATAATTTGAAAGTAATCCAATTTTTATTTTTTTTCCTGCAGGTTTAAATGAAAAGTGAATGTTTTAAGTGGAGGAGTAAGAGGAACATTGAGTTTGGAAATCCAACCACAGCAGCGGCAGAGCTGTGTAAAAAATCAAGGAGTTATTAAAATTATTAAAACTCAATTGTTTAGAAATTAAGCACGTGGCTGAAAAAACGACACCTTGGCAAAGCTGGGTGAGTTACCCTTCCCATCATACATTACATTAAACCTCTGCCATATGTCCAGCCTTTGCTGGCCAGGAGCATCCCCTAGTTGCCTCAAAACCCACAGAATGACCACAGCACAGCATTTCCAGCTGTTGCTCATCAGCATGGGAAGAAGACTCGGTCCTTGAGTCTAAATTACTGGAAGTGAGGGTGAACTCCTGCCATTGACATTGGTTGGGAGCAGGTCTGAGCCCTTCGACAGGGAGGCCAGTGAAGGAGATGATCTTTCTCTCCCGTGATACTGCAAGCATCCCAAGCTGAGCAGCTCTTGAGTTTCTTAAGGCTGAGCTGCTTCTCTCACGCTGGAGGAACAGAAGAACATCTGGTCTTAGCTACTGTTTTTCAACTGGATCATCTTGTGCCTCACTAAAATGAATGAGAAACACATGCAAGCTATATTTTCAAAAAGTTGTATTTCATTGATGCAACTAAAGTAGTGATTTTCACATGCAATTAGATACACAGATGTAGACAAGCAACGATTTACACACACACTACATTTCCAACGAGGCCCTGTGTACATTCCCATGTGCTTTACACATGTGAAATACGCATATGGTGAGGAGGCATGGGAAAGTATTTACATGTGCAATCATATCTTCCCACAGCAATGCCTGGGAATTAGAAAGGACTAACTTAGACAGTATTTTGGATGTAAAATCTGATGACACTTTCAATTCTGTTCTGCAGGCCCCACTATAAATAATGCTAATTATTAATTATGAGCTGCCTGCAACAGCACTTCACCAGGCACTTTGCAGATAGACCAGAGGCTGGGAGCTCAAATCACCCTTGTGTTACTCTGGTTTTGAGATGTGTTTTGGAATAGACATTGCTATCAGAAGCCCTTTAGAAGCAGCCTGTACATAGACATCTCCAGGACATTGATGAAGAGCAAAAAACAAAGTAGTGCAACCAAACCAAAACGTTCAAGAGATACAGGTCAAGATCATAAAAATGTAAGATTATTTTATTTTCCTTTTTAATGTTATCACATCTGGAGTCCTTTTTGAAAAGCTATGGGACGGTTTTCTTCACTAAAAAGGTATAAAACCGTTTTCCAGAAAGCACTGCTTCCTAGGGAGCAGAGTGTGACTTCAAGAGAAGGCGAGTGGCTGGGGACTTGGCTTGGCCCTTGGCAGTGCATTCTCTCCTACAAGGCCCCTCGTGGGCTACACGAGGACTCCAAGAGTCTTAAGTCGCCAGGTGATAGGAAGAGGATATCAGCCTTTTTTTCCTTCAACAAGTTGAAGATAAAGGCAGGGTGGGGTGGGATGAAGGTTGTGCAATGATTGGTAATAAATAGGAGCCGTTGGTGGAAAATGCACTTCTAAGAAAATACCTTTTGCCTTTGTATTGTTCAATGTAAATAATTTGCTCTTTCAAAAACAAGCTGGTCTATGATCTCTGTGTAGAGATCTACAGCAGCTACGACCTTCCAGTGGTTGTTCAAATGTGCTGTTAGGACACACATGCACAGCATCAGCCATGCAGGGAGAAAGCAGCAAGGACCTTGGAGGGTAAGACTCTGGGCAGCTGATGGTTGTCTTTAATGGATGAGGCTTTGAGCAACCTGGTCTAGTGGGAAGTGTCCCTTGGCCAGGGCAGGGGAGGTGAAACTGGAAGATCTTGAAGGTCCCTTCCAACCCAGACCATTCTGTGATGATCTTCTAAAGCTGGGAGAAGGAAGTGACATAGGATGGTCGGAAGAGGGCTTTTGGACAAGAGCCATCAAAAAGCCATAGGAGAGGTCAGGGATGGGTGAGGACAGGCTTCTAGGGTATAGGAATGGGCAGGCAGGGGGCACAAGGTTGGCTGGGGGATGGAGGGTCAGGAGTCATAACCCCACAAGTTTCCAACAGCTGGATACTTAGATGTGCAAGTCCTTACACCCCAAAATTACCTGCTCCAATCCTGGCTGAGAACTCGCACAGACATCTCCTCATTTTTCAAAACAGATCATTTAGGTGACCCCTTCAGTCCTTGTTTCCATTAACAGGCCAAACAGTTCTAAGTGCCAACGTACTGAAGAAGTGGAAAAGTTAGTTTATAGAAGGGGAAAAAAGGGGAAGGAAAAGAAAAACAAACCCCAAGTTATTTCCACAATGTTTGCATTCCCATGTCTTAACCCCAGTATTCCCCACACGCCGATTTTTATGGTGCATCTGAAAACCAACCACAATGCAACAGGAACTTCAAAGTTTCTCAGGAAAGCGAAGCTGAGGGAGACACAGGTCGGGGGGGTCGGGCAGCAAGGGGCAGAGGATGGGTCAGTGCCAGGCTTTGCTGCCTGCCTCGCACCCTGCTCACCGCAGCCCCAGCCAGCACCGTGCTTTGCAGGTAACCCAGGAAGGCCACCTGTGTTAAGGGTGGGGAGATCTGTAGAATACCTCAGTTATTTAAAGGTTTCTCATTCCCTTTTAGCAGGTTGAAATAGCAGGGCATGAGCAATATGTGTGTAAATGCAGTTCCTTTGTCCCCTCTGGTTATAGCAAAGGGGGTCCTGGTGCTGTGGGTGTTACACAAGTGGGGAGAGATGGAGGGTGGGGGCTGGAAGGTGTCTTGTGCTGTACCTGGTTGTGGCCCATAGCTGTAGAGAGGTGTACTTGCAGATTTATATCAGATGTGCAGGTGTAGAACATGGATCATGCATGTTACTGGACTATGTACGTTTTAGAGGCTGAAGGGATTAGTTCTTTTAGTTGCATTAAACCTCTATAGCTACAAACAGCAGAGGTTGCAACAGCACCTATGTACTCATCACCCACACAACATTCTTTGTTATTAGTAACATATATCCACTGCACAGCCAGGTTTATCTGCAATAAATAAATTACATTATGGCATTATGGCTTGGTATTAATCCACTGCATACCCAGTGACTCCAGAGACTGGATTTAAACATTACCTCAGCAGCTAGATTACGATCTGACCTATTAACGCTGCAAGACCTGAAGTCACATTTCAGCTGGTGAGGAAATCACTGCTATCCCTTGCTGGGTGAGCTGCCCAGGGGTTGTGGAGTGGAGCATGCCAGCATCAGGCTGCTGTAAACTGTAAAAGTTGTCTCTGCAGCAATTCCTTCCTTGAATAGTACCTGTCCCGGTTGTAAACACCTGATGTCCCACATTCAAAAGGGTCTGGCACCAAGGAAACAGGTCAGGATTAGGAAACGTAGTAGGAATTAGCAGATCCCTGCTGAAGAGCTGTAGCCCATTGGGCTCCTCGTGGGCTGAACTCCTGGCTGGCCGCGGGTAAATTCAGCCGAGGGTCCGCGGTGGCAGGGAACTGGGCTGCTCTGCCCGGGATCTGCTCCTCTAACTCAGGGTTGTGCCCAAAGGTGGCTGAGTACAAGGAAGGATTTTTCTAAGCAACTCTTACTGGTATTCAGGAGTTGAGACTTTCTGGGAAAATTTCCCAAATTAAATGGAAAACTGGTTCCTTATGCCACCTAAGCATGACTGACAGGAGAAATGGTGAGGTGGCTACCGGGAGCCATCGCTGCCTGTCCTCTCAGCTCATCATGCTCAGCTCAGCAGCTCATCTCTGTGAAATGACTGGGGTTATTGTGCGCCTCTTGAAACCTCTGCCTGAGCCACGGACCAGAGAGACGCTCTCAGCCGGCTGGAAGCAGCGTAATATTTATCAAAACCAGTCCAGAGGTAGCAGGGTGCATCAGCTGTGAGTCGGAGCTGCTGCATTCTGTTGAGTTTTTCTGTGGCTTGTTTTTTTATTGCTGTACACAGGTTTTTCGCTTCAGGGATCCACTGCCTCTCCCTCGTGGTTTTGGATCTAACACCCGCGTGCGGAGCATCAGCAGGAGCACTCGGCGCCGTACTCTGACACAGAATCAATGTGATTTCTCTTGCATTACTGTCAGCCTGCCTTCTGTAAAGACTACAGATCTACTGGCTGAGACTCATTGTGTCTCCAGTGTAGGAGACAGTTGTTGCCAAAAAGGCAGTCAAAACTATTATCCCAATTTAAGGGAAGGGAACTGAGCCTTTGAAATACCTGAGATTTTCAAGAAAGCATGGCTCCTACCATTGGGGCCAGCTCCAATGTTCTCTGTGCATTGAATTAACGTAGCCAGGCTTTCAGAAGAGCATCCAGAACATCCCAGATAGGAGTTTTTCTAGTGCAGTGAAGGGGAATTGGGGAATTTCACAGGTCCATCCCCTCCACCAACATCACTATGTAACTGGCGCAAAAGAGAATTTAATGACTGGAGTAAATTATTAACGTGGGGTATTTCCAGCTTTGAAAAAGATAAGTAATAACTGGATTGTTTACCACAGGGGCATTCCTCAAAGGAAACTAGTTACAGCATTACAACTACGTGCTAACCTATATCCAACAAGGGAGTTTTTGGCCACGGGGAGGCAAGAAACTTAGAATCATAGAATCATCGAATCATCTAGGTTGGAAGGGACCTTTAAGTCCAACCATCAACCTAACTCACCATAAACCATGTCCCTGGGTACCATGTCAACCCATCTTTTGAATACCTCCAAGGATGGTGCCTGGGCAGCCCATTACAAGGCTTGAGAAGCCTTTCCATGTCAAAGTTGTTCCCGATATCCAATCTAAACCTCCCCTGGCACAACCTGAGGATGTTTCCTCTTGTCCCATTGCCTGTTCCATGTGAAAAGAGACTGAACCCCCTCAGCTACACCCTCTTTTCAGGGAGTTGTAGAGAGCAAGAACGTCTCCCCTCAGCCTCCTTTCCTCCAGGCTGAACACTCCCAGCTCCCTCAGCCTCTCCTCATCAGGCTTACTCTCCAGACCACTCACCAGCTTCATTGCCCTTCTCTGGACCTGCTCCAGCCCCTCAATGTCTTTTTTGTGGGAAGGGAACCAAAACTGGACACAGCACTCAAGGTGGGGCCTCACCAGTGCCCAGACCAGGGGGGATGATCACCTCCCGAGTCCTACTCACACACTGTTCCTGATCCAGGCCAGGATGCTGGTGGCCTTCTTGGCCACCTGGGAACACTGCTGGCACATGTTCAGCCCACAGTCCACCAACACCCCCAGCTCCCATTTCTGCTCCAGCTACTCTTCCCCAAGCCTGTTGTTGGGGGGAATCCAATGCAGAGGGTTGGTGTGACCCAAGGACAGGACCTGGCACTTGGCCTTGTTGAACCTCATCCTCTTGGTCTCAGCCCATTCACCCAGCCTGTACAGATCCCTCTGTAAAGTCTTTCTACCCTCCAGCATGTCAAAACTCCCACTCAGTGCCATCTGCAAACTTACTGAGGATCCAAAGATGTTAAAAGAGAACCAGCCTCAGTACCAAGCCCTGGGGGACACCAGTTGTGACCAGCTGCCAGCTGGATTGAACTCCATTCCCCACCACTCTCTGAGCCCGGCCTCTAGCCAGCCTTTAATCCAGTGGAGAGTACTGCCATCTAAGCCATGGGCAGCCAGTTTCTCCAGGAGGATACTGTGGGAGACTGTACCAAAGGCTTTGCTAAAGTCCAGGTAAACAACATCCACTTACATCAAATCTTGCTGGCATTGGAGAGACTGGAGACCTTCAAGCCCCACCTGGATGCAGCCCTGAGTGATGTGTTCTGGGCAATCCTGCTTCCACAGGGGAGTTGGACTGGATGATCTCTCTGGAGGTCCCTTCCAATTCTCACAATCCTGTGATTCCGTGATTGTCAGACCTGCTCACACATAATTGGCTACTGCCCATCAGTACAGGGTACAAGAATTAAAAGACATAACCAGATTTGTCTTTATCATTGCAGAAGAGGCAAAAAAGAAAGGTTGGCTTGCATACCAAGAACCATTACTAAGAGATCAGCAAAATGAATTATTTAAACCCAAATTAATATTTGTTAGGGATAATTAGCACTATTATTCCTATTAGCACTGCCACTGTGTTGTGTCTGTAGGACATCTGGATATCAGGTGACCTGCTGAAAGCCAGAGGGGAGCTTTGAAGGTGTTTTGGGATACGTAGCATGACCAAGAACCCAGCTTAGGCATTTCCAGGGTAAATAGTCCCTGCACACACACATTGAACTGCAAGGCTGGTGCCTCTTGGATATTGCAGACTCAAAGCCTATGTGCCAGACAGCAGATTTGCACTTTGTACTCAACATTTCCATGCCAGGCACGTGTGGTGAACCACACATGTGCTTCTGGAGCCCGCATCCCCATTCCCCCCAGGATTCCCAGTTAAGAAATATGGCAGCCCTGGCCTCCCATGTCACATCAAAGCTCCAAAGCCCCAGGGCTCTGCAGCTTCCCAGCTGCGTGAGGGCAGTCCTGCCTCTGCCATTGCTGCATTTGAAGATAGTCGGTGCAATGGCCAGTACCAGTTCATATATCCCTGCTGGTTGTTTTCCATCGCAGCATCTTCTCCAGACAGGGTGACAGAGGTAGTTGCAGAGCTAACAAACCCTAAGCGATGCCAGGAGCCACTTCCCAGCCAGTGAGTCTGCCTCGTGTGATGGAGCTCCTTTGCTCTCCAAGGGTTTTGTCAGCACCTCAGTATTCTTAAAATGTTGTTTTTAAAGTCAAGTTCCTTTTCTTTGTAGCTTGTAGAGTGTTGCTGAAGACCTTCTCCCAGGTGAAAATGAGGATCAGTTGAAGGTTTGCAGTCATATCAACTGATTTTTTATTATTATTATTCATTATCATAGAATCATANTCAATCAATCCTCATAAGCCTTGTTCTCCAGGCCTCTCACCAGTTTCGTTGCCCTCCTTTGTACTCGCTCCAGCACCTCGATATCTCTCTTGTGTTGAGGTGCCCAGAACTGGACACCAGACTCAAGGTGTGGCCTCACCAGTGCTGAGCACAGGGGGACAATCACCTCCCTACTTCTGCTGGTTCTGATTTATTTCTGAGGTACCTGTCTAATTACCCGTACCCCATACACACCTCCCATTCACACTGAGTTTCCCTGCAGCTAATGAGCCTTCCCAGAGAGGAAGAGGAGGACTGGTTGTTTCACTAAACCCCCGTGCAAACAAATGAGCTTCTAAAATTAATCCAGTCTCTCTGTAAAGACAGTGTGTCCCAAAAGCTGTCAGGCCTTATTATAAATGTAAATTTACAATTTACAAGGCTCAGCTTTCTTAAACTGAGCGCTTCTGCCAAGTTTTGCCAACAGCGTCATATTGCTGTTCTTTTCTTCCGCTATTTTTGTTTTGGTCAAAATGTTGGTGGATTTGTTTTGCCATCATAGCTTCTGTCATCTCTACCAGCTTGTTGCCTACACCAGGCAGGCTTTAGCCATTGGTGTGGAGCTTACAGCCCCAAAAAGATGCTCTCGATTATTAGGCCCAAACAGATACTCTGGAATATTTGGATATCTGAATCCAACCTGTGCTGATAATGGGAAACGTTTAGAGCAGCGGTTGTGTTTGGAAAATATGAAATGCTGTCTTTGGTACCAAGTTTAACTTAAAGATCTTTTCCACGTGGAGGGGAAGGATGAGCTCTGTCAACCTAAAACCATCAGTTTTGGATGTCTCTGGGGGCTTCCATTTTTGCACCAGCTGCGTGAATCTGGGCGTGTGTGTACATTGCAGAGAGGTGATCCAAAGTGGAGCTTGTCAGGGTACCTGGAGGAGGTGTGAGGGACCATCTGGTAGCCTTTTAGAGCAGCCAGCTGGCCTCCAGCCCTGTTTGTACCAGATAGCCCAAGCGTGGGGCTGGAAGCCCAGTCTGGCAAGTGGACAGTGCCAGCTGGTGACCTGGGTGCCAGCCGGTGGCCAGCCCGCCTGCAGAGCAGCCGGGGGCAGCCTTTGAACTCTGTCTGAAGCGAGCTGCATGTTGGCCCCCAATGTAAATGAGAGCAGCCTGGAGATCGTTATAAATTACTGGGGCTGCTCCAGCCCCAGAGGCAGGCACACATCTGGCCAGGCTCCCACTGGGGGAGCAGTACTGGAGGTATTGCGTTGGCCCTGTCTCACAGTCAGACTTCCCTTCGCTGAGGCGATCTTCTCATGGCTGCTTAGACCAGGGCTGGGATATCGGAGCTGGGAAGCCATTTCCATCTTGCTTTTCTGGAAATACTAATTCCTGATGTAAAGTGGTGTCAGCCTCCATGCCTGCAAGCAGCCCACCGGCCAACCTGCTCTAGGTAGGACCACCCATCTCTCCTCATCACCAGCAGCTCTCTTCAGGATTCCTCAACAAGGATCTGGCTCTTTTTCTGCCCATTTTGTGGATCAAAATCAGCAAAGACACCTTCAGCTTTTCTCCAGGTGTGAACATCTGAGTTCAGACACCCTCTGCTGATGCTGTCCAACCATTGTGCTGGATTTCTGGGCTGATCTTAGCCAAGAGGCTCGAAGTGGGTGGAGGTCTAACATCCCTTTGCAGCCTCCCCCCGAACCGCTCTGAGGAAGGATCGGGGCCCTTTATGTTTAAACTATCTAGGCCCAAGATACTGTCCTGCATCTGCTACTGTCTTTTCAATTTGCAAGATTTTAAGCGTTCACATGTTTCTGTAATCAATTGGCAATGAGTTTTTGAAAAGGCAACCAGGAAAAAAACCCTGCCACTCCAGTACAAACTAGTCTCAAGCCCTGAAAATGTCACTTTTTCCTGAAATGGGGCGTAAACAAAGCGACAGCAGCTCTGGAATGCGGTGACTTCTCAAGTTGATACAAATTGCTTAATTTGCTTATCTGCAGGTAATTTAGATCATAGAATCATAGAATCATTTAGGTTGGAAGAGACCCTTGGGATCGTCAAGTCCAACCATGCTCCTGAGGATGAATGAAAACCCTTTTAGGAACCTTCCCCTCAGACAGCTTAGGTGGAGAAGGAAGAACGTGGGCCAGTGTGACTGGCAAAGGGCAGTGCTTGGCAGCCTGGATGTTCACCCTCACTTTGCTCTGTTTCCCCCTATTAATTAAACAGTAATCAGTCTTGATGTTGGCTTTCTGCTCAGTGGAGAAGTTCATCTTTTTGTTTCAGTGACCCCAGATGCCCCCAAACTCTTCAGCTGGCAGAAAAAAATGACATGGAAGAAAATGGACCAGAGTGGTTTTGCTGTATATTCAGGTAAATTAGTACAATTTCAGATATATGAGCTAGTGCATCTCCTTTTATAAGCATAATTCTTAACATCAAATAGGTCATTTGGAGGGTTAAATGTTTGGGATCTGGAAAAAGTTGCCCCTAGTGATGGAATCCCGTCTGTCTGACAGCCAGGCTCACCTCCCGCATCAGTCCTTCGTCTCCAGTACTCTGGAGATGTGGCTTTAAAAACCTTCTGTGCCAAAAAAAACCCAGTCCCTTTCCAGGAAAAGGAAGAGTGTTCTGGTTTTACCTTCTCAGCCTCATCACGTGGGAAATGCGATGTTCACGCTACTCATTGGGATCCCCTGGCTCTGGTGGACTTTGGAAGAGAGAAGATATTAATTATATCATTATATATTGTTTAATATCATTATATATAACAAAACCTGTAGAGATGCTTAAGTATTTGCAAGATATGCAAATCTTTAAAATGCTATTCATAGGAGGTGCTTTCAGAGACAGCACATACTAAACGGACAATAATAACGATGACTGACAGAAGATCCTGAAAAAGTTAGAGTTTTGGGGAGAATTTCTAAAAAATCAGGTTTTCCAGGTGAATGCCCACTTTTATTCTGCCACTTTGCTGGATGCCCAGCAGGAGTTGGGAGCTGGGAACTGGATGCTCCCCTTCCTCTCCAGAACACAACATGTTTTGGTAGTAAAGCATTGCCTCCCAATTCTCCTCACCATCTCCCAATTTGCTTGGTTGGGGGTTTTGGGGGTTTGTTGTTGGGTTTTTTTTTCTGAGAATTAAGGCTTTAAGATGAAAAAGGATGTTTTTGAGGAATTCTGACAGTTATCACCAAAGATTGAAAAATGGATTATTGGCTGTATCCACAGCCCTTCTCCCAGATGCAAGATGAGTATCAGCTGCCTGTTGAGTGGCACATGGCCCCGTGGGGGTACCCTTGGTGGTGGAAGGTGTGAAGGATTCCCTGGCCATTCACACTTTATCAGCAGCAGCCTTTCTCCTGCAATCTTAACGATCTCTTCAATTGATTTATTTGATGGGGTATCTAGGGCTGAGCATAGCTCCCAGGAAAGCTTGTCCAGTTCAGCTGACCTCAGCAGACCTGCCCAAGAGAGCAAAATTCGGCTGTTTGTCCCCGCTCAGCGATGTTCGGGAGTCTCCTGGGTGGAAGGTACTACGGAGGTATGGAAAAATGTCATTCCTTTTTAAGTGCAGGGGGTGCATGGGAGGGAGAAGGAGGTCTGTGTATGGCTATGTCAACCCAGGGAGTACAAAGTGGGTTCCCATATGGTCAGTTTTTAGGATTTCTCCTGTTTCAAATTTGCATAAATGGCCCACTCAAGGAGGCCCAACTATTAAAAACAGCTGACAGCGAAAAAGGGGGAGGTGAACGCCAAGCAAGCAGCAAGTAAACTATGTAACTGAGCTGACAGATGGCAAATTAATGTTGTCAAATAGAAAGAAGTACATAAAGCTAAGGAGCACTATGACCAGATTGCTTTCTTGCACATGAAGTCTTTAATCATATGGATATCCTTGCTATTTTTACTCTAATGAGATTGGGAAAGAAAAATAAGACTGAGGCATCAAATTAAAGATGAATTTGCTTTGAATCCACAAGAAATCGAAGCCCTTGCAGAGAAGAGGAGAATTATTTGCCAGGCAAAATTAGTGTCACAGATGAACTTGTTTGTGCTTCTGAATTTTGACATGTTTATTTTATTGATAATATTGCTGTAGCGAAAGAGCATAATAGCCAGGGGTAGGTAAGCAGTCAAAGGAAGTTGAGTGAAAACTGATGTTCATACAGCTTTTTGCCTTTAGGCAAAGACAAAAAAACCCAAGCCCCCCTAACCCACCAAAACCCACCAAAATCTACTCATTGGTAAAAGGAAACAAGAAAAGAAAAAAACATTTCTGTTGTACAATACAAGCTGATGAAATGCCAGTGGGCCAAGTGCACCAACATAAAATAACTGCCCATCGTGAGTTTTATACAGAGAATATGTATTTGCTTTATTCCACATATTTCTTTAATGGTAAGTGTGAGGATATCTTTTAATCAAGAGGTTAATGTGGGCTCTGACAACTATTAAGGTATTCACACCTCTGATTAAAGGGAGAATTGGCCTGTATCTGAGCAAGGAGCTTGGTAAACAAATACATCAATCATGGGAAAATATCCCCCAGTATGTGTGTGGTCAGAGAAAACCAGCCAAGGCAGTTAAAAGGAAGCAATTTTCCACAGTGCTTGGAGGTAGGTAATATAAAATAATCCATAATTAAGTTTAATCGTGGCTTATCGGACCTTTCTAGGTCTGTGAGCATTGTGGTTAATGTTTAACATACTACATTTGCTATAAGCTTTCTCTGATGCCATTTCATTGATACTACGAGCCCGTTTTATTTGGAAGTGGCAGATGTGACAGCTCTGCCTGGAGGCCAGATTGGTTCCTGATACAGCTCAGGATGGCTGCAGAGAGCTCCAATGTTACATGAACTAGATCCTCTGCTAACGGGAAATGGGTTTGCTCAGCAGAGCCAATGAAGCAATCCAACTTACACATAAGAGCCTGGCCCATCTATTGGGCCTATGCTGTCTAATGGCTAGATCCAAGTCCCTAAGTCTAAGTCTTAAAGTCTTGGCTTAAGCTAGAAGTTGGTTTGAGCCCCTTTAAGGACAGCCACACTTATACTAGAAGGGGAAAGTAGCGCCTGCTACTTGCAAAGAAACGTGGAACCTTCTCTGGCCTGCATCAAGCAAGGAACAGCCTATAAGGGGTCGGACCCAGACAAGGGATGGGAATACAGATGGTGAAACAGTTGTTGGTGGACGAGACTGTTTGCTGTAGTCTGCTGTTCCCCAGCCCGTGTAATTCTATGGTTTTACGGAATGGAATTAAGTTAGCAGAGTGGAAAGACGTCTTGTTGCTGCAAATGGCCGACACAGAATGCTTTGGGGTTGGAAGGGACCTCTGGAGATATCCAGTCCAAACCCCTGACAGAGCAGGTCCACCCAGAGCAGGTTGCTTAGAAACATGTCCAGATGGGTTTGAATGTCTCCAGAGAAGGAGACTCCATCATGCCTCTGGGCAGCCTTTTCTGGGGCTCTGCCACCCTTCAGATACTTGTGAGCATCCCCTCAGCCTTCTTGTCTCCAGGCTCAAGGGTCCCAGCTCTCTCAGCCTTTCCTCATCAGGTAGATGCTCCAATCCCTTCATCATCTTTGTTGCCCTGCACTGGACTCTCTCCAGCAGTTCCCTGTCTCTCTTGAACTGGGGAGCCCAGAACTGGAGGCAGTATTCCAGCTGTGGCCTCACCAGTGTGTAGTAGAGAGGCAGAATGACCTCCCTCACCCCACTGGCCACACTCTTCCCTATGCAGCCTAGGATTCCATTGGTCCTCTTGGCCACAAGGGCACATTGCTGGATCATAGACAGTTTACTATCTACCAGGACCTCCAGACCCTTCTCCTTAGAAGTGCTTTCCAGCAGGTCTGCCCCTAACCTATATTGGTGCCCAGAATTCTTCCTCCCCAGGTGCAGGACCCTACACTTGCTCTTGTTGATCCTCATGAGGTTCCTCTCTGCCCAACTCACTGGCCTGCCCAGGCTGTCAGGTCAGTTTCTTCAAGAATTATATATTTAGATGACATCATTCAGGATTAACAGCTGTGTATGCAGCCATCTATACAGCCTGGTAAGCCATGCTGAATGCTAAAAATCTTGGTCTGATCCTAACAATGGTCATCTTGGTGGCCTGTGACCACTGGGACTTCCTAGGAATGTGGCTTCATTTTCCCCAAAATGTCAAACTTCTCATATACCTGTTAAAGAGAGTATTTTAAGATGAGTGATCTCAGGGTTGGGCTTACTTCTCAGAAGTGCTGCTGCATATTATAAGTATATAATGTTTACTTCAGTGTAACGCTGCAAATCTTTTTTCTTAGTGTCTCAGCATTTAACTAAAGCCGAGCAAAGTTTTGCAGGCAGAGATTTTTATTTCCCATTTCGGAGAGAAATCCAGTTTGGAGCTAAGTGGGAACTTTTCATTAATCAAAACATGCCATTTTAATATTGTCAAAATAAATGCTCTTACGTACTGAGATGAAATTTACAGAATTTAATTTATAGCCTTTAAAATCAAAAAACCATCATCCTGAATTAAGTGAACTTTACTTTTTTTTTTTTTTTAAATACAAAATATCTGACCTTAACTTGGACAAGAAAGTTGGAGAAAATACTCTGGGGAGGGGATGTAGTTTGAAACTAGTTATTTTGCAGAGCTCCCCCTTTCTAACAAGCTGAGAGGAAGGTGTCTGTTGACTGTTTTGCAAACCTACCCTCATGGCTTTATGTCTAAACGCTGTTTCCCAGTTTTTTTGCCCAGGCCATCATATTTTCCAGCGCCTTTTGAATTCAGGCACATCTGGACTTCGGCAAACCTCCTTCATTTATTTTCGCTGTGGACATGCTGCACCATGCCAGGGCTTCTCCGAGCCTGGTTTCCAGGCTCCGTGTCTGTGAGTACCAAGAGTCCTCAGCATCCCCTCCAAGGCTTGTGACTCCCCACAGCACTTGGGGATCAACTCCTGATCCTCTATCACCCCAAGTCCATGAAAAATCCCACCCTCGGCCTGCGAGCAGGAGCAAACGTGCTGAGAGAGGGGAGGACAGGGCTGAGACCCAAGGTCTATTAGAGATAGTGTGACCAGCAGAAGTAGGGAGATGATTGTCCCCCTGTGCTCAGCACTGGTGAGGCCACCCCTTGTCCTATGTCCAGTTCTGGGCACCTCAACACTAAGAGAGATCTGGAGGTGCTGGAGCAAGTGCAGAGGAGGGACACGGAGCTGGGGAAGGGCCTGGAGAATAAATCTCATGAAGGGCGATGGAAATAGCTAGGACTGTTTAGTTTGCAGAAGAGGAGGCTGAGGGGAGACCACATCACTCTCTGCAACTACTTGACACTGTAGAGAGGTTGGTGCTGGTCTCTTCTCACAGGGAATTAGAGATAGAATGAGAGGGAATGGCTTCAAGCTGCAGCAGGGTAGGTTTAGACTGAACATTAGGAAAATATTCTTCCCCAAAAGAGTGGCCAGACCCTGGAATAGGCTGCTCAGGGAGGTGATGGAGTCCCCATCCCTGAGTGTGTTTACAAGTCGATTAGATGTGGTATTTAGGGTATGGTGTAGGGGGGAACTTTGAGGAGTAGGGCTGGTGGTTGGAATCAATGATTCCAAAGATTGTTTCCAACCTGAATGATTCTGTGATTCTAAGATCAGGCAAGCTCTCTCCTTAGGTGTGGAGTTTATGCAAGCGCTTTATTTAAGCGTGTCCTAGCACAGCTGTCTAATTTTAGGCACACAATTAAGTAGTTTTGAGAACCAAGCTTTTCGGCTCCTCAGGACAGAGCTGCTTTCCCTGCAATGTGGGGTCTAGCAAAGTGGGAGATTGGGTTTTGTTCAGGCTTCAAAGGTTGATGGTGATCTAGGCAACAGCAAGCAGTTTGCAAGCAGCAGGAAAATGAGTGAAATCCCATCTGCTGTCCCCAAGGTGCCTTAATTTGAAAGGACCAAGGTAGGTAATCCTCTCTGTCACAAATGAGGAGGTCCAGAGGGGGGTGGCTGCCATCCCCGCTCCACCTTGACCCTGGCAGGGGATAGATCTGTGCCCACCTGGCAGTGTTGTTGGCACCTCCCTGCTAGTCTGTGTCTTTGGGCTCTGCTCTTCCAGAGCTGCATGTATAAAACCAACAGATAATAAGTAGTGTTTGCTATTTCTTTGGTGTCGTGGTTTAACCGCAGCCAGCACGCAGCACCACACAGCTCTTCGCTCCACACCAGGCCAATGAGGGAGAGAATTGGAAAAGTGAGAAATCTCATAGGTTGAGAAAAAGGCAGCTTAATAAGGAAAGCAAAGGTCATGGACACAAGCAAAGCGAAATGAGGAGTTCATTCACCGCTTCCCAGTGCAGGCAGGTGTTTAGCCATCCCCAGGAAAGCTGGGCTCCATTACCCACAGCGGTCACTTAGGATGACAAACACCATCACTCCACATATCCCCCTATTCCTCCTTCTTCCCCACAGCTTTATCAACTGAGCATGACACCATGTGGCATGGAGTAGCCCTTCGGCCAGTTGGGATCAGCTGTTCTGCCTAGGTCCCCTCCCAGCTTCTTGAGTGTCCCCCCCCAGTGTGAGAAGCTGAAAAATCCTTGATTGTTTGGCAATGAGAGAAGTGTTAGAATCACAGAATCATATAGATTGGAAGAGACCCTTGGGATCATCAAGTCCAACCATCAGCCCTACTCTACAAGTTCTCCCCTACACCAGATCCCTCAACACCACATCCAATCTACTCTGAAACACAGTCAGGGATGGGGACTCCACCACCTCTCTGGGCAGCCCATTCCAGTGACTGAGCACTCTCTCTGTGAAAATTTTTTTCCTAATGTCCAGCCTAACCCTACCCTGCTGCAGCTTGCAGCCATTCCCTCTTGTTCTATCACTAATTGCCCGTGAGAAGAGACCAGCACCAACCTCTCTCCAATGCCCTTTCAAGCAGTTGTAGAGAGTGATGAGGTCTCCCCTCAGCCTCCTCTTCCTCAAACTAAACAATCCCAACTCCCTCAATCCATCCTCATAAGCCTTATTCTCCAGGCCTTTCACCAGTTTCGTAGAGTGTGATCAACATCATTCTCATCCTAATGCAGAACACAGCACTGCACCAGCCGCTCATGAGAGAGCTAACTCTACCCCAGCCAAAACCAGGATATTTGGCACAAGGAAGAAAAGCTTCCTTGAAGAAAAACACCTACAATAGATTATTGTTATTTATCATGGTTGGGTGGGAGCTGAATCCCTATCATGAAGACGCTTCTTTGGCTTTTGATTTGCCACTAGATTTCAGTCGGTCCAATGGAATTTTAATGCTAAAGCCAAATATAACATCAAATAATGAAAAACTTCAATGGTAAACATTAACACAAACAGGCTTCGAGTATATTAAACATCTTTCAGAATGCAACAGGCCAAATCTGCAAATTGGGAACAGGTCCCTGAGCTGGCACACTATAAAAGCAGGCTTCAGTTTGCCATCTCTGGGACCTGTCGATGGAATACAGTGTATATCTGAGTTCGACTCCATTACGTGTTTAGATTAAACTCTGTGTAGCATTGATTCAGCTATTTATTTTGGCTACAAGGAGCCAGTGTTCAAACACGGGTGCCTAAATGGGATGTCCATAGCCCAAACCTGCACTAAGGGGACTAAGTGCTTTATTTAGTACATCTGGCTAGCAAGGCCAGCAGCCCAGCCCAAGCCTTGCAAAGCCAATGTTGAAAACGGGGCCAAATTATTCAAAACTTGGGGCCTGCAGAGTGGGCTTGGGTTTTGGTTTGTTTGTTTTTTTCCAAGCTGCAAAATCCCCTGCAGCGAGTCCCCTCTGGGCCACACCAAAATAAACTCCAAAACTACCATTCAAGTTCTGTCCAGCTGAAACAGATTAATGTGCTTCTCTTTGACTGCCTGGGGTTTAAGCGATGGCTACCACGCATCGAGGTTGTAGTGATTAATGGCTAAAAAGTATCAGATGGGGGTTTCAGCTGTCCTCTTTTGGGGGAAACTGCACGTTTTTTTGGTGGTTGGGAGTCCAACGTTGGAGAAACGCACTGGATTGAGGGATGATGATGATGCTGCTCTCAGTAAATATAAATAAATATACCCTACGGATAAGTCTCTGCCATTAAAATAATTTCTTAGCTATAGGACCAGTGCATGGGTGAACACCCCCCTATCCCCCCATAGCATGCAAAGGCACATACGTGGTCGCCTGAGCAGTATATCCTTCTGTAGGCAATTGGGCTATATCCCAAATGCCAGCTTCCAGCAGGGTTGTTTTCCCCACTTTGATTTATAATTACTGATCGCATGGGAGGGTGGCGAGGAAAGGCCTCGGTTGGTTTTTGTTGGTTTTGGGGATTTTGGTTTGGGGTTTTTTTTTGTTGTTGTTCCTCGTTTAATAATTTAATTTGTATTCTGATCTTCAAATCCCAATAGCATCATGTGAAGTAGAGAAACTCGGCAGGGGAGGGGGGAGGAGGGATAGAGGAGGGAGCCAGGGCTTTCTATTTCCATATGGTGAGCTTCTCCTCCTTGCGATCACAGCTTGGCATCTGTCTTCTTTTAAACTTCAGATCCCCTGTAAAAATCTTCCCAGCAAAGAATGGGCCATAAATGTGACACAAAGACAGTCCAAGTGAAGAGATTACCATGGGGTAATGGTGGAGCAGGATTTCATCAGAGGATTTCTTTACATGGACACAAGAATAAACCCACGCCACAGTATCCGTGTATTTCTGAAGCGGGCCACAGTGGCAGGAGTGCTATTAATATTCTGGGGAGGTAAGCCTGAATATTGTCCTTTCATTTACTTGGCAGGCGAAATGATACACGCCTCTCCTTGCCATCTAAATCGTGGCCAGATTAAATGACAGCCTTGATTTACCTGGTTTGAAAATGAATGTGATCCACCTTCGGGGGAAGGTTGTGGACGTTGCCTACCTGCACTTTTGTAAAGCCTTTGACAACGTCCCCCCCAGCATTCTCCTAGTGAAGCTGGCAAATCATGGCATAGACAAGTGTACTCTTCATTGGGTAAAAAAGTGGCTGGATGGCCATGCCCTGAGAGTTGTGATTAATGGGGTGAAATCTTGTTGGCAGCCAGTTGTGTCCCTCAGGGCTCAGTTTTGGGGCCATTCTTGTTTAATATCTTTATCAATGACCTGGACAAGGAGATTGAGTGCCCCCTCACTAAGTTTGCAGATGACACCAAAGTAGGAGAGAGTGTTGTTCTGCTTGAGGGTAGGAAGGCTCTACAGAGGGACCTGGGCAGGTTGGATCCATGGGCCAAGGCCAAGTGCCAGGTCCTGCATTTAAGTCACAACAACCCCAGGCAGTGTTACAGGCCTGGGGAAGAGCAGCTGCACCTGCCCAACACTGGGGGTGTTGGTGGGCAGCTGGCTGCACATGAGCCAGCAGTGTGCCCAGGTGGCCAAGAAGGCCAACAGCATCCTGGCTTGTATTGGGAACCATGTGGCCAGCAGGAGTAGGGAAGTGATGGTGCCTCTGTACTGGGCATTGGTGAGGCTTCGCCTCGAGTGCTGCCTTCAGTTCTGGGCCCCTCACTACAAGAAGGACATTGAGGTGCTGAAGAATGTCCAGAGGAGAGCTACCAAGCTGGTGAGGGGTCTGGAGAACAAGTCCTGTGAGCAGAGGGAACTGGGCATGGTTAATTTGGAGAAGAGGAGGCTAAGGGGAGACCTCCTTGCCCTCTACAACTCCTTGAAAGGAGGTTGTAGAGAGGTGGGTGTTGGCCTCTTCTCCCAAGGGAATAATGACAGGGCTAGAGGAAATGGCCTGAAGTTGCTGCAGAGGAGGTTCAGGTAAGATCTTAGAAAAAATGACTTTACTGAGAGGGTGGTCATGCACTGGAACAGCCTGCTCAGGGAGGTTGTGGAGCCACCACCCCTGGAGGTATTTAAGAAACGTGTAGATGTGGTGCTTCAGGGCATGCTCTGGTGGCAGAGATTGTTGTTTTGGGTGGTGGTTGTTATGGTGGGGTGGTGTTGTCAGTATGTAGTGTGTGGGGGGGGGGGGGTGGGGT